>JBBGZY010002296.1:0-159994 GCA_037952925.1 Lithobates clamitans | reverse complement strand
AGGAGATCCCGCCCACCCCCCCGGCTAGGAGGAGGAGATCCCGCCACCCCCCCCGGCTAGGAGGAGGAGATCCCGCCACCCCCCCCGGCTAGGAGGAGGAGATCCCGCCACCCCCCCCGGCTAGGAGGAGGAGATCCCGCCACCCCCCCCGGCTAGGAGGAGGAGATCCCGCCACCCCCCCCGGCTAGGAGGAGGAGATCCCGCCACCCCCCCGGCCTAGGAGGAGGAGATCCCGCCACCCCCCCCCCCCCCCGGCTAGGTGGAGGAGATCCCGCCACCCCCCCCCCCCCGGCTAGGAGTAGGAGGAGGAGATCCCGCCACCCCCCCCCGGCTAGGAGTAGGAGGAGGCGATCCCGCCACCCCCCCCCGGCTAGGTGGAGGAGATCCCGCCACCCCCCCGGCTAGGTGGAGGAGATCCCGCCACCCCCCCCGGCTAGGAGTAGGAGGCGATCCCGCCACCCCCCCCCGGCTAGGTGGAGGAGATCCCGCCACCCCCCGGCTAGGAGCAGGAGGAGATCCCGCCACCTCCCCGGCTAGGAGCAGGAGGAGATCCCGCCACCTCCCCGGCTAGGAGCAGGAGGAGATCCCGCCACCTCCCCGGCTAGGAGCAGAGGAGATCCCGCCACCTCCCCGGCTAGGAGCAGGAGGAGATCCCGCCACCTCCCGGCTAGGAGCAGGAGGAGATCCCGCCACCTCCCCGGCTAGGAGCAGGAGGAGATCCCGCCACCTCCCCGGCTAGGAGCAGGAGGAGATCCCGCCACCTCCCCGGCTAGGAGCAGGAGGAGATCCCGCCACCTCCCCGGCTAGGAGCAGGAGGAGATCCCGCCACCTCCCCGGCTAGGAGCAGGAGGAGGAGGAGGAGGAGGAGGAGGAGGAGGAGGAGGAGATCCCGCCAACCCCCCCGGCTAGGAGGAGGAGATCCCGCCAACCCCCCCGGCTAGGAGGAGGAGATCCCGCCAACCCCCCCGGCTAGGAGGAGGAGATCCCGCCAACCCCCCCGGCTAGGAGGAGGAGATCCCGCCAACCCCCCCGGCTAGGAGGAGGAGATCCCGCCAACCCCCCCGGCTAGGAGGAGGAGATCCCGCCAACCCCTCCGGCTAGGAGGAGGAGATCCCGCCAACCCCCCCGGCTAGGAGGAGGAGATCCCGCCAACCCCCCCGGCTAGGAGGAGGAGATCCCGCCAACCCCCCCGGCTAGGAGGAGGAGATCCCGCCAACCCCCCCGGCTAGGAGGAGGAGATCCCGCCAACCCCCCGGCTAGGAGGAGGAGATCCCGCCAACCCCCCCGGCTAGGAGGAGGAGATCCCGCCAACCCCCCCGGCTAGGAGGAGGAGATCCCGCCAACCCCCCCGGCTAGGAGGAGGAGATCCCGCCAACCCCCCCGGCTAGGAGGAGGAGATCCCGCCACCCCCCCGGCTAGGAGGAGGAGATCCCGCCACCCCCCCGGCTAGGAGGAGGAGGAGGAGATCCCGCAACCCCCCCGGCTAGGAGGAGGAGGAGATCCCGCCAACCCCCCGGCTAGGAGTAGGAGGAGATCCCGCCAACCCCCCGGCTAGGAGTAGGAGGAGATCCCGCCAACCCCCCCCGCCTAGGAGAAGATCCTGCCAACCCCCCCCGCCTAGGAGAAGATCCTGCCAACCCCCCCGGCTAGGAGGAGGAGATCCCACACAATGAATGCACAACTTTAGCTGAATGTTTAGTTTTACAAAGTAGAGCACCAAGAAGATTTCCTTTCACTTATCCTCCTGGTGACATCACATGAAGGGGAGATAACAGGGAGGGGGTGTCTTTGGTGGCTCCCCCCCCCCCCCCCCCAAAAAAAGGAGGTCAGGTCCATTTTAGAGGAGAAATCCTCTCTCTGCAGTCAGGAACTGAACACATCGGCAGCAATGGTCAGGATGCCAGGACCAGGACATTATTGGCCGGTTATTTGGGGAGCGCCACCCTTATGCTGCACCCTGCAAAACCATGGCAGCCTATAAAGAATTAGAATTTTTTATTGCAGGACACGCCCCCTACCTCCATGGCAGCAGAAGATCTTCTCATCCACGATGGCGGCGATCGGCAGACAGTTGAAACAGTCGGTGAAAGTCTTCCACAGCTTTATATTAAACCTCCGTTTGCCTGAGAAAAGAAGATCGTTATTCTCTTCTGAGCCGATAATAAAACAAGGCAGAAAACATTGGAGGAAATTCACAAAGCTTTACGCAGTCCAGGGCGCCCTTCATTCAGTCATGTGACCAAATTCTCAAATCTCATTGGACTCCGCTAGAAAAAAAAAAAATGTCACTTTTTGAAAATGTCGTTTCCTCATCTTGAGATGTTTTATCAATACAGCCAAAAGCCTGATAAGGAACATTTCCATGGTGATCACATATCCCTCCCTCACAGCGGAACTAAACCTTCCAATACTCTGCAGCCAAGGAAGCCGCCATCTTAGCCTCTGATCTGCAGTTGCTATGGTGTTTTGTTTTTTTTTTTCCAGCTAAACACACCCTCCTGCCTGCATGCCTGAGCTAAGGGCAGATGCCAGAGGGGTGCAGAGCGGGTTAGGCGCACATCTGCATCCCGCGCATGCGCTCTCTCGAGTCTGTAGCTTTGTTTTAAAAGCGCCCCACGGGAGACGGCCATGAGGCACCAGTTATAACAAGCGGGTTATTCTCGCACTGACGCTTGGTCGGTGACGCCACAGCCAGGCAACTCACCGGTTCAAAGACAGCGCAGTGAATCTTTTGTACAATTCTATGTAATCACCTGGCTGACAATCAGTGGGATTTCACACTTCTAAACTACTTCTTCTACATTTCTTCAGTGACTTCCTGGTTTCTGGCCTAGGCCAAAATGATGTCAGACATACCAGGAGTCTTCATTGGAGGAGGAGGGGCTTTCTCAGCTAAGCACACCCTCCTGCCAGAGCTATGGGTAGATGGATTCCAGGAAGTAAATGCTACAAGAATCATCTGCCCTTACTCAAGATGGCCACAGCTAGAAATACTATGGGGGATGTTTTTCAAAGTGATTTCTCAACAGAATAAATCATGAAGACATTGGGGGGAGGGGGGGATTTCTTTGAATAATAAACAGTTCTCAGTTTCTGGTGCTCAGATAAAGTTTAATATCCAAAAACTGAGCGGGACAAATTCCAGAATCCAGACAGCTAAGAGACCTGAAATATTTTCATTTCATTATTTTAGTCGTTCTCAGTTGAGGCTCTTGTCCTCTGACCACACAAAAGTGGCCGCTGGTCCCTAGAATGGGAGGTATGATCCCCATTTCTCCGCCCCCGAGGAGCGGAAGGAGGAGGAGACTCACATTCATCATAGAAGCCGTAGATCCGGTTGATGCTGGCGCACTCGTGGTTTCCCCGAAGCAGGAAGAAGTTCTCTGGATATTTGATTTTATACGCCAGAAGCAGACAGATGGTCTCCAGCGATTGCTTCCCTCTGTCCACATAATCTCCCAGGAAGAGGTAATTGGCTTCTGGAGGGAAGCCGCCATATTCAAACAACCGCAGCAAGTCTGTGTACTGCCCATGGATGTCACCTGCAATCCACAAAGCAGAACATTTACACAAGAGAACAAAAAATACTACAAAATAATCAGCAATACAGAAGACCTACTAATAATACAATCTTATATTGAAGGCTTCTATATAAAAGATACAAACAAATCCAGGACTACAGTGTCCCCCGAGGCAGGATGATCTCCACAGGGGGGCCGGCACCCGCTGCACTTCAGGGCCAGTCCGGGTACAAGTCCTGCAGTTCTCAGACCCCAGTGCTAGTCACATTTCTGCCGCCTCTCCTCCCCTCCTCCTCCAGGCCATTAACAAAATAGAATCGGGGGCTGTGCATTTTGTGAATGGCCAGGAGAAGAGGGGGGCGGGGCTGAGAGGAGACCGCAGTGCTGGGGGTGTAGCACTTAAATCTGGAATGGTTTGGTAGTACAGCAGGAGTTCTTCCTCTACCATATGAATTTACTGATTTGCAGTGACCCGGGGTTTTGCTCAGGGGCCCCGCCCAGGCTACCAAAGTTCTGAGTGAGGCGGATGCCTCTGTGTCCATCCCAACTCGGAGCACACAGAGGAGACCAAGACAAATGTCCCGCCGTCACACACATCCCCCAACCACATGGTTAGCAGATAAAAGGAGCCTCCCCTCACTCCATCAAGGCCACGCCCCCAACATGTTTCGCCTCACCTCCATGATTAAACCTCAGTGGGGCGAAACACGTTGGGGGCATGCCCTTGATGGAGTGAGCTGAGGCTGCTTTTATCTGCTATTCATATAGTCGGGGGATGTGTGCGTCGGCGGGACTCTTGTCTGTCTCCTTACCATGGTGCAGGATACATAAGTATACCCGCATGGCAGCCAAGTCCTCCCGAGGAGCGAGGTGGTTTGAAACCTGTGAAGGTAATTCTGCCCAGAGTGAGGCTTTAAGATAAAAATTATATGGAAAAAACATTCTAAACACACAAAGCACCAGAGACGGGGAGATCTCAGCAGTTCACAAAGCCTGAGATTGTGCGCTTTTCTGACCTGCGTTGGTATATCGGGTCTCATGAAGACACAAACCATTCTGCAATGCAGGATCAGTCCGGTTCATACCGGTGAAGCTTTGAAATCAGGCTACTTCAGCATCCTGCCACCGCGCATGCGCGTTCGAGTCTGTAGCCTTGTTTTAAAAGCAGCACACAGGAGACGGCCACGAGGCACCAACTATAACAAGCAGGTTCTTCTCACACTGACGATTGGCCGGTGACGCCACAGCCAGGGAACTCACCGATTCAAAGATGGCGCCACTTCATTTTTCATGGAAGGGATGGATGGGAGAGATGGATGGAATGGGATGGATGGATGGAGAGATGGAGGGAAGGAGAGATGGAGGGAAGGAGAGATGGAGGGAAGGAGAGATGGAGGGAAGGAGAGATGGAGGGAAGGAGAGATGGATGGGAGGAGAGATGGATGGTGGGAGGGAGGGAGAGATGGATGGTGGGAGGGAGGGAGAGATGGATGGAGGGAGGGAGAGATGGATGGAGGGAGGGAGAGATGGATGGATGGAGGGAGAGATGGATGGATGGAGGGAGAGATGGATGGATGGAGGGAGAGATGGATGGATGGAGGGAGAGATGGATGGATGGGAGGGATGGATGGAGAGATGGATGGATGGATGGATGGATGGATGGATGGGAGGGATGGATGGATGGGAGGGATGGATGGATGGGAGGGATGGATGGATGGGAGGGATGGATGGGATGGATGGATGGGAGGGATGGATGGATGGAGGGAGAGATGGATGGATGGAGGGAGAGATGGATGGAGGGAGGGAGAGATGGATGGATGGAGGGAGAGATGGATGGATGGAGGGAGAGATGGATGAATTAATTGCGGCTTTCAGTTTGTGGTGCTCACAGTTTATTTCTGTAAAGCATCAGATTTATTTATTTATTTTAAAATGAAAACAACCCGTCATACTTACCTGCGGTTAGCGGGGGTGTCGCATAGAGCAGCTTCGATCCTCCTTTCCTGGGGGTGTCCCTGGCCCCTCCCCCCTGCTGAGTGCTACACAGAAAGTCGCTTTCTATGGGGGCCACACATGAGGCTCATTCCTGAGAGGCCTTGTATGCATCTGACCCAGACAAGATGGCTCCGCCCCCCCCCCCCCCCCCAACCAATCGTCATAGAATCAGACTGACAACAGAGGGACATGGAGACGCACCGATACCCTCCTGTTTAATCGCTGAGTCCTGATACTTTCAGTCCTGTTCTGATACTTCTATGAATGGACTCAAATCTCACTGCAGAGAATCACAGAGAATGGGATGTGAATTAGAGAAATGCAGTGAGATTCCGATCCGAATCCCATGTGGTTTCCCCACCACTCCAGGCCGGTCAGAGATTCCCACCTCGGGTCACACCGGAGCCGTGCGGAAAACTAGAGATTCAAACAAGAATCGCACCGCAAAGGATCGTTCTCAGGTATTGGGAGCATTTCCACAAGTATGCGTGAAAATAATCGTTATCGGCAGATACCACCTCATCCATAGGGGGAGATAATGACACCTCCTCAATCTACCCTTCGAGGAAGGAGAGAGAGAGGACAGACGATGCTTTCTCACACGTCGCTGGATCAGGATGGAGCCTCAGGTAGTATAAGGACATGTCGCTGGATTGAGATGGGGGCTCAGGTAAGTATAGGGACATGTTGCTGGATCAGGATGGAGGCTCAGGTAGGTATAAGGACATGTTGGATTGAGATGGAGGCTCATGTGAGGGGGGAGGGGGTGGGGGGTTCTCGGGCACAGAAGGCTTTTTACCTTATTGCATAGCATTGAAGTAAAAACAAACCCTTATTCTCTAGAACCCCCCTAAGACCTTCATGAACCAATAATACTGACAATCAAGAAGTGTCACCTTCCTCCACCGGAATGACGGAAGCAGAGTTGTCAGCCCCTCCCCACCGATGGCACAATGTATGACCCCCACACAATGATCAGAATGGTCTCAGGTAAAACATGGAAGGGTTCAGGTCATGGTGACCATTGAAGCTCACACTCAGGCAGCTCCAGTGACCGATCGGTTATTAAGCGGAGATATGTAATCTAATCTCACCATTTCGGAAACGCCACTAAAATCTATAAATATCTGACCTTTGCTACAAAGGCCGCCACTGCCAGCAACGGGCAACTCCTCCGGGAGGTCAGTCTGCTACAAGTCATTATTGGAACGGGACTGATTTATTGCTGGTGTGACTCTGTGGATTACTCTTTAGAGGGGTGGTAAGGGCTGCTGTACGTGACAATGAGCCCCATAAACAAGTCCATCTTTCATGTTACATTCATATTAAGGGTCACATTATGTAGCCTCCCGCCCTCAAACGCCCTTCAGTCCTGCACAGGCGTACCGGCTCCTCCCCCCCTTCAGTCTTGCACAGGCGTACCGGCTCTCCCCCCTTCAGTCCTTGCCACAGGCGTACCGGCTCCTCCCCCCTTCAGTCTTGCACAGGCGTACCGGCTCCTCCCCCCTTCAGTCTTGCACAGGCGTACCGGCTCCTCCCCTTCTTCAGTCTTGCACAGGCGTACCGGCTCCCCCCCCTTCAGTCTTGCACAGGCGTACCGGCTCCTCCCCCCCTTCAGTCTTGCACAGGCGTACCGGCTCCTCCCCCTTCAGTCTTGCACAGGCGTACCGCTCCTCCCACCTTCAGTCTGCACAGGCGTACCGGCTCTTCCCCCTTCAGTCTTGCACAGGCCGTACCGGCTCCTCCCCCCTTCAGTCTTGCACAGGCGTACCGGCTCCTCCCTCTTCAGTCTTGCACAGGCGTACCGGCTCCTCCCCTCTTCAGTCTTGCACAGCGTACCGGCTCCTCCCCCCTTCAGTCTTGCACAGGCGTACCGGCTCTCCCTCCCTTTCAGTCTTGCACAGGCGTACCGGCTCCTCCCCTCTTCAGTCTTTGACAGGCGTACCGGCTCTCCCCCCTTCAGTCTTGCACAGGGCGTACCGGCTCCTCCCCCCTTCAGTCTTGCACAGGCGTACCGGCTCCTCCCCCCCTTCAGTCTTGCACAGGCCGTACCGGCTCCTCCCCCTTCCGTCTTGCACAGGCGTAGCGGCTCCTCCCCGCTTAAGTCTTGCACAGGCGTACCGGCTCCTCCCCCCCCTTCAGTCTTGCACAGGCGTACCGGCTCCTCCCCCCTTCAGTCTTGCACAGCTCTGCCAGGGCTTACCGCAAATCTTTAGTGGGGCCTCCAGTTCCAGCAGGATGGGCTGGCTGAGGAAGATCTCGCGAGATTTTATACACAGGCCGCGCACTTCTGCCTCCGTCATCTGGACGATCTTTCCGGGGCGACATCCTCGCACTAAAGAAGAAAAAGAAAAAAACATTTAGATGGAAATATAAAGAGCAGCACAACTTCCCAGTATTGTGATATAAACACTGAAACATTCACATCACTTTACAAGATACAAAAATCTCTGAAAATAGTTTTCCTTTATTGGTGTCGGGAATACGGATCAAATCTCCGTCCCAATTCTGTAATATAACAGATAATCCCGCCTACTTCTCTGACCGATCGTTTTAGGGTGTGATCTCTGCACAAAGGGGATGCCAGCTTGCTGGTAACAAATACAAGTCCCCCGCCTTGTGCACCAAGTAGAAGGGATGCCGGGGGTGCAGGAATACAGATCAGGGCCCTGGGGGGCGCTCAGCACCCCTAAAGGCTTCGCTCCACTTCACTGCTTTAGGAAAGGGACTGGTTAGCTTTAAGCCGTTATTGCAGAGCAGATGACAGGCGGGTATTGGTGAAGTCAGGATTGGGTGAATGAAGGTGACAGGCGGGTATTGGTGAAGTCAGGATTGGGTGAATGAGGGCGACAGGCGGGTATTGGTGAAGTCAGGATTGGGTGAATGCGGGTGACAGGCGGGTATTGGTGAAGTCAGGATGGGTGACAGGCGGGTATTGGTGAAGTCAGGATTGGTGACAGGCGGGTATTGGTGAAGTCAGGATTGGGTGAATGAAGGTGACAGGCGGGTATCGGTGAAGTCAGGATTGGATGAATGAGGGTGACAGGCGGGTATTGGTGAAGTCAGGATTGGGTGAATGAAGGTGACAGGCGGGTATTGGTGAAGTCGGGATTGGATGAATGAGGGTGACAGGCGGGTATTGGTGAAGTCAGGATTGGTGACAGGCGGGTATTGGTGAAGTCAGGATTGGTGACAGGCGGGTATTGGTGAAGTCAGGATTGGGTGAATGAAGGTGACAGGCGGGTATTGGTGAAGTCAGGATTGGGTGAATGAGGGTGACAGGCGGGTATTGGTGAAGTCAGGATTGGATGAATGAAGGTGACAGGCGGGTGACAGGCGGGTATTGGTGAAGTCAGGATTGGATGAATGAAGGTGACAGGCGGGTATTGGTGAAGTCAGGATTGGGTGAATGAGGGTGACAGGCGGGTATTGGAGAAGTCGGGGTTGGATGAATGAAGGTGACAGGCGGGTATTGGTGAAGTCAGGATTGGTGACAGGCGGGTATTGGTGAAGTCAGGATTGGGTGAATGAACGTGACAGGCGGGTATTGGTGAAGTCAGGATTGGGTGAATGAGGGTGACAGGCGGGTATTGGTGAAGTCAGGATTGGGTGAATGAGGGTGACAGGCGGGTATTGGTGAAGTCGGGATTGGGTGAATGAGGGTGACAGGCGGGTATTGGTGAAGTCGGGATTGGGTGAATGAGGGTGACAGGCGGGTATTGGTGAAGTCAGGATTGGATGAATGAGGGTGACAGGCGGGTATTGGTGAAGTCAGGATTGGGTGAATGAAGGTGACAGGCGGGTATTGGTGAAGTCAGGATTGGGTGAATGAGGGTGACAGGCGGGTATTGGTGAAGTCAGGATGGGTGACAGGCGGGTATTGGTGAAGTCAGGACTGGTGACAGGCGGGTATTGGTGAAGTCAGGATGGGTGACAGGCGGGTATTGGTGAAGTCAGGATGGGTGACAGGCGGGTATTGGTGAAGTCAGGACTGGTGACAGGCGGGTATTGGTGAAGTCAGGATTGGGTGAATGAAGGTGACAGGCGGGTATTGGTGAAGTCAGGATGGGTGACAGGCGGGTATTGGTGAAGTCAGGACTGGTGACAGGCGGGTATTGGTGAAGTCAGGACTGGTGACAGGCGGGTATTGGTGAAGTCAGGACTGGTGACAGGCGGGTATTGGTGAAGTCAGGACGGGTGACAGGCGGGTATTGGTGAAGTCAGGATGGGTGACAGGCGGGTATTGGTGAAGTCAGGATGGGTGACAGGCGGGTATTGGTGAAGTCAGGATTGGATGAATGAGGGTGACAGGCGGGTATTGGTGAAGTCAGGACTGGTGACAGGCGGGTATTGGTGAAGTCAGGACTGGTGACAGGCGGGTATTGGTGAAGTCAGGACTGGTGACAGGCGGGTATTGGTGACAGGCGGGTATTGGTGACAGGCGGGTATTGGTGACAGGCGGGTATTGGTGACAGGCGGGTATTGGTGACAGGCGGGTATTGGTGAAGTCAGGATGGGTGACAGGCGGGTATTAGTGAAGTCAGGACTGGTGACAGGCGGGTATTGGTGAAGTCAGGACTGGTGACAGGCGGGTATTGGTGAAGTCAGGATTGGTGACAGGCGGGTATTGGTGAAGTCAGGATGGGTGACAGGCGGGTATTGGTGAAGTCAGGACGGGTGACAGGCGGGTATTGGTGAAGTCAGGACGGGTGACAGGCGGGTATTGGTGAAGTCAGGACGGGTGACAGGCGGGTATTGGTGAAGTCAGGATTGGATGAATGAGGGTGACAGGCGGGTATTGGTGACAGGCGGGTATTGGTGACAGGCGGGTATTGGTGACAGGCGGGTATTGGTGACAGGCGGGTATTGGTGACAGGCGGGTATTGGTGAAGTCAGGACTGGTGACAGGCGGGTATTGTTGAAGTCAGGATCGGTGACAGGCGGGTATTGTTGAAGTCAGGATCGGTGACAGGCGGGTATTGTTGAAGTCAGGATCGGTGACAGGCGGGTATTGTTGAAGTCAGGATCGGTGACAGGCGGGTATTGTTGAAGTCAGGATCGGTGACAGGCGGGTATTGTTGAAGTCAGGATCGGTGACAGGCGGGTATTGTTGAAGTCAGGATCGGTGACAGGCGGGTATTGGTGAAGTCCGGATCGGTGACAGGCGGGGACAGGAAGGGGTGCGCCGTCCTCTCAGATGAATCTCCTCTCCTCAGGATTGGCTCTCGGCCGGCCGCCTATTTTTAGATTGCGATTCTTCATAAGAACGGGAAGGTTTGGCGGCTGCCCAGATGTCGGGGACTCTCCTGCAGATCAAAGAGCGGAGATGGAAGGAGAGGAGGCGGGGGGAGCACAGCACAGGTCACAGCCATTAAAGACAACTCATGTCAGGCAAGTTCCATGCACCCAATGAGTCTGGGGGGGGGGGGCAAAGAGAAGAGACAAGTGCTAATCATGTCCTATTAGAGCACATCTCCAGGATACACAACCCCCCCCCCCCCCCCCCACTGCCTGCAAGAGTGTACAACTGGTCACATGACCCCGCAGTCCCGATCATTCTTTTGATTACTTCCTACAGCAGGTTTCCTATTGGCTGCTCTCTCAGGAATCAGAAGAGGAGCGACAGCGGCAACAAAGGATGGGTTGGGGACAGGCTGGCAAGGGACCTTCTACATCAGGGGGTCTCAAACTGGCACCCTCCAGCTGTTGTGAAGTCCCATGAGGCATTGCAAGGCTGATAGGTACAAGTATGACTCCCCCAAGGCAGAGGCATGATGGGACTTGTAGTTCCACAACAGATGGAGGGGCCGCCAGATGACACCCCTGAACTCTGCATCACGGGTCATAAAACTTTTCAGTGGGACATTTCATGATTTACAGGCCAAACCCCCACCCCCTACATTAGAGGCTCCATCAGAGTTTCTCTCTCCCCTCCCCCCTTTACATCAGGGTCCCAATCAGAGCCCCCCCCCCCCCCCTTAGACCTCTCATTCAAAGCCCCTCAAGAAAAATTATACTTGCCAAAGCAACATAAAGCCAAGACAAAAACTTCTTACAGTATGGGTGAGGGGGTGGGGTCTGGAGGTGAGTGGGTGGAAGGGGGTGGGGTGAGGGGGTGAGTGGGTGGAAGGGGGTGGGGTGAGGGGGTGAGTGGGTGGAAGGGGGTGGGGTGAGGGGGTGAGTGGGTGGAAGGGGGTGGGGTCAGGGGTGGGTGGGGTCAGATTTTGGCCAGGATGGGGCTTTAAGAAGACATCTGGTCAAACCAGTCAAGTCCTCAGAGTTGAGTAGTGAAGAGTTTAAATGTCTGTCGGAAGAAAACAAAATGAGAAATGGAACATTACAGCAATGCCCGGGATCTACACACAGCCATATGAACAGTAACCCGAGCCTTAAGCGTGTCACGTCTTTCACAGGCAGCAGATGGCAGCGCCATGTGACAGCCCGAAACACAAAAACAGGCAAACCGGCGCTGCCAAGATCAACAACATCGCAGCCAAACCATGAAACATTTCTCTGCCTGGGAAACTCACAGCCACAGCAACCGATACTTTCCGTCTACCAGGAGGAATGCGCCCACGACACTCCGGGGGCCCCTGTCCCGCGCCCACGACACCCCGGGGGGCCCCCGTCCCGCGCCCACGACACCCCGGGGGGCCCCCGTCCCGCGCCCACGACACCCCGGGGGGCCCCCGTCCCGCGCCCACGACACCCCGGGGGGCCCCCGTCCCGCGCCCACGACACCCCGGGGGGCCCCCGTCCCGCGCCCACGACACCCCGGGGGGCCCCCGTCCCGCGCCCACGACACCCCGGGGGCCCCCCGTCCCGCGCCCACGACACCCCGGGGGCCCCCCGTCCCGCGCCCACGACACCCCGGGGGCCCCCCGTCCCGCGCCCACGACACCCCGGGGGCCCCCCGTCCCGCGCCCACGACACCCCGGGGGCCCCCCGTCCCGCGCCCACGACACCCCGGGGGCCCCCCGTCCCGCGCCCACGACACCCCGGGCCAGACAAGGAACAGCTGAAAGTGAAAGTGTAATTCTCCTTAAGCTCCATTCACTTGTCATGCAACTTTGGGACAGTAAAGTTGAATAAGTCACACCCCCCCCCCCCGATGGGTTTTACCTATTTTTCCCCCGTGCAAAGTGACCTCCTGTACACACAATGTAGATCTCCTCCGATATATGGGGGGGTGTCACTATAGAAGGTATACGGGGGGGTGTCACTATAGATGGTATACGGGAGGCAGGTCACTATAGAAGGTATACAGGAGGCAGGTCACTATAGAAGGTATACGGGGGGAGGTCACTATAGAAGGTATACGGGGGGAGGTCACTATAGAAGGTATACGGGGGGAGGTCACTATAGAAGGTATACGGGGGGGTGTCACTATAGAAGGTATACGGGGGGAGGTCACTATAGAAGGTATACGGGGGGAGGTCACTATAGAAGGTATACGGGGGGAGGTCACTATAGAAGGTATACGGGGGGAGGTCACTATAGAAGGTATACGGGGGGAGGTCACTATAGAAGGTATACGGGGGGAGGTCACTATAGAAGGTATACGGGGGGAGGTCACTATAGAAGGTATACAGGGGGAGGTCACTATAGAAGGTATACGGGGGGAGGTCACTATAGAAGGTATACGGGGGGAGGTCACTATAGAAGGTATACGGGGGGGTCACTATAGAAGGTATACGGGGGAGGTCACTATAGAAGGTATACGGGGGGGTCACTATAGACGGTATGCGGTGGGGGGAGGTCACTATAGAAGGTATACGGGGGGGTCACTATAGATGGTATATGGGAGGCAGGTCACTATAGAAGGTATACGGGGGGAGGTCACTATAGAAGGTATACGGGGGGAGGTCACTATAGAAGGTATACGGGGGGAGGTCACTATAGAAGGTATACGGGGGGAGGTCACTATAGAAGGTATACGGGGGGAGGTCACTATAGAAGGTATACGGGGGGAGGTCACTATAGAAGGTATACGGGGGAGGTCACTATAGAAGGTATACGGGGGAGGTCACTATAGAAGGTATACGGGGGGGTCACTATAGACGGTATGCGGTGGGGGGAGGTCACTATAGAAGGTATACGGGAGGCAGGTTACTATAGATGGTATACGGGAGGCAGGTCACTATAGAAGGTATACGGGGGGGTCACTATAGACGGTATGCGGTGGGGGGGGTCACTATAGAAGGTATACCGGGGGGGGGTCACTATAGAAGGTATACCGGGGGGGTCACTATAGACGGTATGCGGTGGGGGAGGTCACTATAGAAGGTATACGGGAGGCAGGTTACTATAGATGGTATACGGGGAGGTCACTATAGAAGGTATACAGGGAACTCCCCTGGGCAAAGTGCTGCACAACAAACACGCAGCCCATCCCTTCCTCTGCAGAGCGTCTCTCCTCTCCATGTAATATGAGGATTACTCATCTTCAGGGAAATGAGCGGCACACAAGGATCTGCAGAGTCCTGTATGATCCTGGCTGTTCCCGGAGAGAAGATCGAGCACCCCGTACATTACAGACAGTCCTCATCTGATTATGTCCCCAACGTAGGACAGAAAGTCCCAGAAGACGCCCCCCCCTTGTCTGCCTGCATGTCAGCATTGTTTTACCCCCCCCATTACAGAGTGCCATGGAATGAGCAGAGCGCAGCCCGGAGCCCAGACCCCGATGTACAATCCTGAGCGGTGATCATCCTCCAGGAGAATGGGGGAGCTGCCATGAAAATGAATGAGCCAATCACATCATTACTGGAGGCGCTCCGATCACATCCTGCGATGGGCTCATAACTCTCCTCTCTGACACCTGAAGGGCGCACAGCTCATTGACACACCATGTGATTACTCGTGTCATTAGGATTCAGGGGGACAAAGGCCTTCAATGGACAGCAATGGACCCCATCATAAGAGACGAGTACCGCAATACATAAAGGTGAACCCCGCTCCGAACTGTGCAAAGAGACCCCGACACCTTTCCCATTCCGTGCCGATCTACACTGAGGGTATAAATTCCAGGAGGTACAATTTCCATAGCACTTAAACAGTATATCCCACACACACACACACATATATATATATTTCTGTGAAAGTGGGAGTTACCCTTTAAGCTTAGAAAATATAAAGCTAAAAGCTGATTGGTTGCCATTCACAGCTTCTCCAGTTTTGATAAACAACCCCCCCCCCCCCTCCCACCCGGGTATATTAGGCACGTAGCCGAGATGCTATAACTTGCTTTGTCTGGAGTTCTGGCAAAAGATCGTGCCTACCCAGTACAGATCGCCCCCTAAAGGCTTCTATAGAAGTCCATTATCGGGGCAGGCGCAGAGGCCGGGGCAGGCGCAGAGACCGGGGCAGGCGCAGAGACAGGGGCAGGCGCAGAGACAGGGGCAGGCGCAGAGACAGAGACAGGGGCAGGCGCAGAGACAGGGGCAGGCGCAGAGACAGGGGCAGGCGCAGAGGCCGGGGCAGGCGCAGAGGCCGGGGCAGGCGCAGAGGCCGGGGCAGGCGCAGAGGCCGGGGCAGGCGCAGAGGCCGGGGCAGGTGCAGAGGCCGGGGCAGGCGCAGAGAAGGCGCAGAGGCCGGGGCAGGCGCAGAGACCGGGGCAGGCGCAGAGACCGGGGCAGGCGCAGAGACCGGGGCAGGCGCAGAGACCGGGGCAGGCGCAGAGACCGGGGCAGGCGCAGAGACCGGGGCAGGCAACTAAGCTTCTAAATGACAGGAGGAAGGAAGTTTTGGCTGGAAAATGACCGACACGAAGCAGAACTTTACCGGCCTGGCAAGAGATGGAGGACCTGCTGCCACCTGAGATCATTAGGATAATACAACACATGGCAAACAGGCAGTGCAGAGCATCACATAATCCAACACTGAGGGTCCACATCACATTCATGGGAAATGACACCGATGGAAAATAAAAAAATTGGAGCTGCAGGTATCTTGAGATGTGAACCGCACACATGAATAGAGATCTTATCGCTGATCTGCAGGCCAGCTCCTGAATACACAACTGAGGATGTGCAAATCTACACTTTGAGTTAGGCACCCCTACCAGATATCACAGCCAGATCCTCCAACACCGGCCGCAGCACTAAAGCCCAATCTGGTCAAACCTTTAGCTTGGTGATTGGACAATGAAGGAGGAGAAGTGGGGTGGATGGAGGAATCAGTAACCTAACCTTCCAGTTTTAGGATTTAGGAGTCCACTTTAATATGAAAATGAATAGATTTTGGCTCAGGTGTAAATGTTTCCCGCCCATCACAAATACACCCACCAGGGAGGAAAATATGGAGAAGACCCGTCACCGGCTCTACAAACACCCGTCACCGGCTCTACCAAACACCCGTCACCGGCTCTACCAAACACCCGTCACCGGCTCTACCAAACACCCGTCACCGGCTCTACCAAACACCCGTCACCGGCTCTACCAAACACCCGTCACCGGCTCTACCAAACACCCGTCACCGGCTCTACCAAACACCCGTCACCGGCTCTACCAAACACCCGTCACCGGCTCTACCAAACACCCGTCACCGGCTCTACCAAACACCCGTCACCGGCTCTACCAAACACCCGTCACCGGCTCTACCAAACACCCGTCACCGGCTCTACCAAACACCCGTCACCGGCTCTACCAAACACCCGTCACAGGCTCTACCAAACACCCGTCACCGGCTCTACCAAACACCCGTCACCGGCTCTACCAAACACCCGTCACCGGCTCTACCAAACACCCGTCACCGGCTCTACCAAACACCCGTCACCGGCTCTACAAACACCCGTCACCGGCTCTACCAAACACCTGTCACCGGCTCTACCAAACACCCGTCACCGGCTCTACAAAACATCCGTCACCGGCACAGACCCGTCACAGGAGGCAAAAGGTCTGAGAACTCATTTACATTTAAACACCTGCTAAACAAATAAAGATCTTTTTTTTTGTTTCTTTTACAAGACTTTGTAAATAAGAAAGTTTTCTCCTTCACTGATGGGCACTGATGGATGGTACTGGTGGATGCCAATCAGTGCCAAACAATAATGCCTGCCAATCAGTGATGCAGATTGTGGGCACTGATTGGCATCCCTGGTGGTCCAGTGTGGGTGTCCTCGGGGGGGCGCTGTGCTGATAATCAGCACAGACCCCCCACAGAAGAGCAGTCGATCAGCTCTCCTCTACTTGCGTCTGTCAGATGCGAGTGAGCAAAAGCCGATCAACGGCTCTTCCTGTTTACATGGTGATCAGCTGTGATTGGACACGGCTGATCATGTGGTGAAGAGTCTGTCAGAGACTCTACCTAGATTGGAGTTGACACACCGCAACGATTGCCGCGATGTGCGCCCCCGGTCAGGATATCACAACCACTTTGCCAACGTCATATTGCTATATGGTGGGCGGCAAGTGGTTAAAGAGGTTGTAAACTTCCATTGGTGAACTTCTAGTCCGCCTATAATAAAGTTTACCTATAGATACAGTAAAAATCTCCTAAAACGTGCGCCGTCTACGAGACATTCACTTTGTACTGCGCTGATGTCATCGGCGCATGCGCTTGGAAGCAACGGCCCTGTATGCCGTTTCTTCACTAGCGGGTGTCGTGACTGGCGGCTCCTGCGAGCATGTGACGTCACGTGACTCCGACCAGTCACAGAGACGGAGTCCGTGGCCCCAGAAGGAAGAGGGGTGAACGTGGATGTGGCCTCCAGAGATGTACACTAGTAGCACATTATGGCTTTTACTTTGCAGGGAACAAAAAAAGAAGTAAAGCCCACCAGGGTTTACTTCCTCTTTTTTTATGCGTTTTTGATGCTTCTGAGATGCGAATGAAGTTTGGCAAATGCCCGGTGTGTGGGAGATGATTTTCTATTTGTTTTAAAGGAGCCCAGTAGAAACCCGGGCTCAGTAGCACCCAGCAGAGCGCCAGCTCATTGGTACCCTCGTTCAGCAGACCCCTCTGCTCAGTAGTACCCCCAGCTCTGTGGATCCTCCTGTCTCTGGTCCCCACTCACCTCCAGCTGCTCTGCACACCAGATGTGACGTCTGCACCAGACACCCCCACAATATATACACATGAGCCACAAGTGACTGCTGACAACGTCTTTCCAGTTCACTTGTTGGTTTCCCCAGTGCATCCTGGGATATCTCATACCTGCAATACCTCCAAAGCAAAGCCAACGCTGAATAAAAGCCCCTCAGAAGCGGCAGGTGCTGCTAGCAAGCGTTGTCATAAACTTCTATGGAGGTTCGGAGGTGCTTTGAAGCACCAAGAAAGTGACCTGGGGGATAATTTTTGAACCAAAGCAAACAACGCGTGACCAGGACTGTAAGGTCACCATTTTAATTTAGTGGGTGAAAATTTTGATTGGCATTCAGAGTGCTTTAAAAAAAGTGTTTAAAGCCACATTTGAAGCGAGTGTAAATGAGCCGTAATAAGGAGGAGACCCATCCTGCAGCACAAGGTCTACAAAGCCCCATCAGAGGAAACAAAGGTCTAATAAGGAGAAGACCCATCCTGCAGCACAAGGTCTACAAAGCCCCATCAGGAGACAAAGGTCTAATAAGGAGGAGACCCATCCTGCAGCACAAGGTCTACAAAGCCCCATCAGGAGACAAAGGTCTAATAAGGAGGAGACCCATCCTGCAACACAAGGTCTACAAAGACCCATCAGAGGAGACAAAGGTCTAATGAGGAGGAGACCCATCCTGCAGCACAAGGTCTACAAAGCCCCATCAGGAGACAAAAGTCTAATAAGGAGGAGACCCATCCTGCAACACAAGGTCTACAAAGACCCATCAGAGGAGACAAAGGTCTAATGAGGAGGAGACCCATCCTGCAGCACAAGGTCTATAAAGACCCATCAGGAGACAAAGGTCTAATAAGGATCCTTCAGCACAGGATCTACAAAGCCCCATCAGAGGAGACAAAAGGTCTAATAAGGAGGAGACCCATCCTGCAGCACAAGGTCTATAAAGACCCATCAGAGGAGACAAAGGTCTAATAAGGATCCTTCAGCACAGGGTCTCCCTGGTCTGCTGAGAAGCAGGTGATATGACGGAGAAGAACCTTCGTCACCGTCTGACGCACCCAGACAAACAAAAACTTTATGTCCTTCAGCACTGCCTCCTGTAAGGAAACCTGATATTCCGACTATTCCAAGACCGAAAACAAGCCGTGACAGCTGGATACGGCACAGCCACGTAGCACCGGGCACTCCAAGCAAATGGCACGGTCACTACAAAACTATCCTAATATAATATAATGAAATGAACATAACTCTACAAAGAGGGCAACACCACAAGCTAAAAGGTGATCAAATAGAACAATGAACATCAACTATTTAAAAGCCAAACTCCATGTTTCCTGCCACTTCCTTTTTTTGAGCCCGCTGTGGACGGTCTGCAGTAGCCTGTGCCCAAGGTGTTCTCTGATTGGACAAGGTGGAGCTCATGAGCGTTATCTGTCTAGGTTCTTCTATTCAGCCATTCAGAGAACGCCTTGTATTAATAAAATACTCCTGTATCCCATCACAAGGGCCCCCCCCCCTTCTCCTTTGCCCCATCACAAGGGCCCCCCCCCTTCTCCTTTGCCCCATCGCAAGGGGCCCCCCCCCCTTCGCAAGGGCCGCCCCCCTTCTCCTTTGCCCCATCGCAAGGTCCGCCCCCTTCTCCTTTGCCCCATCGCAAGGGGCCCCCCCCTTCTCCTTTGCCCCATCGCAAGGGCCCCCCCCTTCTCCTTTGCCCCATCGCAAGGGCCCCCCCCTTCTCCTTTGCCCCATCGCAAGGGCCCCCCCCTTCTCCTTTGCCCCATCGCAAGGGCCCCCCCCTTCTCCTTTGCCCCATCGCAAGGGCCCCCCCCTTCTCCTTTGCCCCATCGCAAGGGCCCCCCCCCTTCTCCTTTGCCCCATCGCAAGGGCCCCCCCCCCTTCTCCTTTGCCCCATCGCAAGGGCCCCCCCCCTTCTCCTTTGCCCCATCGCAAGGGGTCCCCCCCCCTTCTCCTTTGCCCCATCGCAAGGGGTCCCCCCCCCCTTCTCCTTTGCCCCATCGCAAGGGGTCCCCCCCCCTTCTCCTTTGCCCCATCGCAAGGGGCCCCCCCCCTTCTCCTTTGCCCCATCGCAAGGGGCCCCCCCCCTTCTCCTTTGCCCCATCGCAAGGGGCCCCCCCCTTCTCCTTTGCCCCATCGCAAGGGCCCCCCCCTTCTCCTTTGCCCCATCGCAAGGGCCCCCCCCTTCTCCTTTGCCCCATCGCAAGGGCCCCCCCCTTCTCCTTTGCCCCATCGCAAGGGCCCCCCCTTCTCCTTTGCCCCATCGCAAGGGCCCCCCCCTTCTCCTTTGCCCCATCGCAAGGGCCCCCCCCTTCTCCTTTGCCCCATCGCAAGGGCCCCCCCCTTCTCCTTTGCCCCATCGCAAGGGCCCCCCCCTTCTCCTTTTCCCCTATCGCAAGGGCCCCCCCTTCTCCTTTGCCCCATCACAAGGCCCCCCCCCCCTTCTCCTTTGCCCAACAAGACCCACCCCCTTCTCCTTTGCCCTACAACAAGCCCACCCCCCCCCCCCTTCGCCCCACCACAAGGATCCCCCTTCTCATTTGCCCCATCACAGGGCTCCCCTCTCCCCTCTCCCCTCTCCCCTCTCCCCTTTGCCCCACCATGCTTCCTGTTCACCTTCCTTACCCCTCAGCACCCATCATTCACACATTTGTATAAACAGGAATGACAGGGACTTATAGCAGAGCCATGTGAGCTCCGTGTCCTGCAGATTACAGAGTCCTAATAAGCCTGATCTGAGAGCTGCTGAGTAAGAACATTGCTGAGACTCGGCTTCAGGCGCCGCCGTCTCTTCATAGACACCAATGTGATCCGATTAAAGAGAACCTGTATTCAGGTCACAGCAGGAAATCAGTGTGCAGTGCGAGTCCCTGGCAATGGAATTCCGGGACTTTCCGGAGGTCCGTCTCTGCAAAGGGCCGAACACCCCCAATAATCCAGTCTAGTCATGAATTGTGGGGGCCGGTGTGCATGAGAGGAACGCCCCACACCCCAAGTGGATAAAAATCATTAAAGATGGATTTGTTTGATTTAAAAACAGATTTTGATTTTTATCAAATTCATTTTAATAAAATGCTTTTAGAGTAAAAATCTATCCAAAAGATGGTTTTCCATTTAGGATACATTAATAATTTAGTTTATGCAGCATGAAATGGAGCTTAGTTATGTAGCATAAGGCTGTATATTCTGCAATATTTACATTTTTGGTAAACTCATTCAATGAAGCCAAGCTCTGCAAGCTGAGATAACATGCACTGCATTGATACAGTCACACAATGTCACAGTAACCATGAGATAAACCAAAGTTCAGGAATATTCCTCTATGTACACTACAAACTGTATGATCGAATCGGTTCTGATCTCGCTGTTCTACTAACCTGAGAGCTTATTATTCCAAATAGAATCTTTAATATTTGCAAACAAAGGTTTCCTAACAGCAAGAATGAGTCCTTACATATAAAGAGCACCTGTCATTTCTGATCCATCAAAGCAGCGCCTGTTAGCGGGCGTCCAATCACCTGCTGCCACCACGTTCCTCCCCTTGTTGTGTCACCAGCCGTCCCATTAAAGTGAATGAGACTGTCGGTGAGTCAACTGGAGACAGAGGGAGGAGCCGCGGCGAGACAGAGGGAGGAGCCGCGGCGAGACAGAGGGAGGAGCCGCGGCGAGACAGAGGGAGGAGCCGCGGCGAGACAGAGGGAGGAGCCGCGGCGAGACAGAGGGAGGAGCCGCGGCGAGACAGAGGGAGGAGCCGCGGCGAGACAGAGGGAGGAGCCGCGGCGAGACAGAGGGAGGAGCCGCGGCGAGACAGAGGGAGGAGCCGCAGCGAGACAGAGGGAGGAGCCGCGGCGAGACAGAGGGAGGAGCCGCGGCGAGACAGAGGGAGGAGCCGCGGCGAGACAGAGGGAGGAGCCGCCCTCAAAAAAACAAAAACAAATAATATGATTTAAATCAAATCCACACTGCCCAAAACTTCTATACACAATACAGCAGGAGTTGGTAACCTTGGCAACTACAAATCCCATCATGTCAACACAGGAGGTCGATCGCTTAGCATGGGCACTATTCAGGTAACATTTTGTATTTTCTCAATGATCCGGGAACCGACTGCAGCTCTGCATACGCCGATCATATCCCGGCAGTCCCATGGCAATCGCCCATAACCCCCGTCCCTATCCAATCTCTATATAAAAAGGCTCACCAGATTTCAGAGTAGGGATTGACCGATATCGGTTTTCCGGTGCCAATACGATAGATAGATATTTTGGCCACCTCTCAGGCCGATATTTTGTGCATTTAAAATTTTTACACCATCCTTTTACATTTTTCTCTTTTCTCACCGTGATTGCTGTCACAAGTAATGTAAACATCCCATGTGACAGTAATAGGAGGTGACAGGTCCTCTTTATGGAGAGATCTGGGGTCTATAATGAATGTAAACATCCCATGTGACAGTAATAGGAGGTGACAGGTCCTCTTTATGGAGAGATCTGGGGTCTATAATGAATGTAAACATTCCATGTGACAGTAATAGGAGGTGACAGGTCCTCTTTATGGAGAGATCTGGGGTCTATAATGAATGTAAACATCCCATGTGACAGTAATAAGTGGTGACAGGTCCTCTTTATGGAGAGATCCGGGGTCTATAATGAATGTAAACATCCCATGTGACAGTAATAGGAGGTGACAGGTCCTCTTTATGGAGAGATCTGGGGTCTATAATGAATGTAAACATCCCATGTGACAGTAATAGACGGTGACAGGTCCTCTTTATGGAGAGATCGAGTTCTATAAGACCCCCAAACCCCTTCTCTGCAGTTGAAAGTATTCAAAAACATCAAGATCAGCGTTTTTGAATACTTTCTATTTTTTAAAACTGGCGCCTTTAAGATGTCAGGAATCCGGGAAGTGACGTCATATCGCTTCCGGATCACTAGAGCCGAGATCCGAATGAAGCATCGGGTTTGTTCCGGTATTCGGCCAGCGGACGTGCCGGCTGGTTGCTCGGGCCTCCCGGTGCACATTATCCCAGTGTAACCCCTTGAAGTAATATCGGGTACATTTGGGACCGATACTTCCAAAAAAAATGAATATCAGCTGCCAATAATCAGTCGATCATTTCAGAGGTAGTGAAAGGATTAAAAAAAAGTTTCTACAGCTTTGGAAAACTCTCTATAGAGGAAAATTAGAGTGAGCCCCATGGGGGGTGGGGGAGCTGGGATGATGTGATCAGACAGTCCGGTCCAGTTTAAGGCTGACGGCCCTCGATGGAGTTCTGCTGGGACTAGAGCCGGTTCCCATAGACAACGACCCGATTAGAAGATGAAATCGGCACAGAAGGAATTGGAGGAGCTCTTCCCCCGGATCGGAGGAGAACGTTCCTCAGATTAGAAGAGAAGGAATTGGAGCTCTTCCCCGGATCGGAGGAGAACGTTCCTCAGATTAGAAGAGAAGGAATTGGAGCTCTTCCCCGGATCGGAGGAGAACGTTCCTCGGATTAGAAGAGAAGGAATTCGGAGGAGCTCTTCCCCGGATCGGAGGAGAACGTTCCTCAGATTAGAAGAGAAGGAATTGGAGGAGCTCTTCCCCGGATCGGAGGAGAACGTTCCTCAGATTAGAAGAGAAGCAATTGGAGGAGCTCTTCCCCGGATCGGAGGAGAACGTTCCTCAGATTAGAAGAGAAGGAATTCGGAGGAGCTCTTCCCCGGATCGGAGGAGAACGTTCCTCAGATTAGAAGAAGGAATTGGAGGAGCTCTTCCCCCGGATCGGAGGAGAACATTCCTCAGATCAGAAGAGAAGGAATTGGAGGAGCTCTTCCCCGGATCGGAGGAGAACATTCCTCAGATTAGAAGAGAAGGAATTGGAAGTGCTCTTCCCCGGATCGGAGGAGAACGTTCCTCAGATTAGAAGAGAAGGAATTGGAGGAGCTCTTCCCCGGATCGGAGGAGAACGTTCCTCAGATTAGAAGAGAAGGAATTGGAGGAGCTCTTCCCCGGATCGGAGGAGAACGTTCCTCAGATTAGAAGAGAAGGAATTGGAGGAGCTCTTCCCCGGATCGGAGGAGAACGTTCCTCAGATTAGAAGGAATTGGAGGAGCTCTTCCCCGGATCGGAGGAGAACGTTCCTCAGATTAGAGGAGAAGGAATTGGAGGAGATGTTCCCCGGATCGGAGGAGAACGTTCCTCAGATTAGAGGAGAAGGAATTGGAGGAGATGTTCCCCGGATCGGAGGAGAACGTTCCTCAGATTAGAAGAGAAGGAATTGGAGGAGCTCTTCCCCGGATCGGAGGAGAACATTCCTCAGATTAGAAGAGAAGGAATTGGAAGTGCTCTTCCCCGGATCGGAGGAGAACGTTCCTCAGATTAGAAGAGAAGGAATTGGAGGAGCTCTTCCCCGGATCGGAGGAGAACGTTCCTCAGATTAGAAGAGAAGGAATTGGAGGAGCTCTTCCCCGGATCGGAGGAGAACGTTCCTCAGATTAGAAGAGAAGGAATTGGAGGAGCTCTTCCCCGGATCGGAGGAGAACGTTCCTCAGATTAGAAGGAATTGGAGGAGCTCTTCCCCGGATCGGAGGAGAACGTTCCTCAGATTAGAGGAGAAGGAATTGGAGGAGATGTTCCCCGGATCGGAGGAGAACGTTCCTCAGATTAGAAGAGAAGGAATTGGAGGAGCTCTTCCCCGGATCGGAGGAGAACGTTCCTCAGATTAGAAGGAATTGGAGGAGCTCTTCCCCGGATCGGAGGAGAACGTTCCTCAGATTAGAGGAGAAGGAATTGGAGGAGATGTTCCCCGGATCGGAGAACGTTCCTCAGATTAGAAGAGAAGGAATTGGAGGAGCTCTTCCCCGGATCGGAGGAGAACGTTCCTCAGATTAGAAGCCGGAGAGACTCGGCGCTCAGCACAAACCTTCTCCTATTATCTCCAAATACATTATTGATGATCGGCAGAAAAACTCATTACACCAGACTGAACGATCGCTTAAAGTGCACTGACCCCAAAATGTGACAGTTCACCTAGTTATAGGAACATGGAGAAAAGTTACCGGTGCCGGAACAATCTACAGCCGGTCCGAAACTCCTCCTGAAGACGATCACTTCCTGTATGTGATTGTGCCTAGGCACCTCTGCACCCCCCCCCCCCATAGTTCTAGATCTGCAGTGTGAAATTATCTTAAACCTCGTACACACGATCGGATTTTCGGCAGGTGATTGTGTGAGGACACACTGCCTAAAATCCGACCGTTTGTACGCTCCATCAGACAACTGGCCAACATTCCACCAACAAATGTTGGTTTTCAGGCTAGTAAATTTTCGGTGGACAACGTTCTGTTGTCAGATTTTCCTATTGTGTATACACAAGTCCGTCACACAAAAGTCCAAACACGCATGCTCGGATCAATGCTCAAACACGACATTAGCAGAAGGTGCCCAAAGGGTGGTGCCCAAGAGTTGAAATTCCACATAGTACGTCATTACGTTCGTGTTTGTTGGGCGACAATTGTGTGCCGTTTGTATGTAAGACAAGTTCCCGGCACACGCCCTTCGGACAAAAGTCTGACGCTTTTCTGAAAATTCGATCGTGTGTACGAGGCTCAAGGCTGATGTCAGACAAGTGATTCTGCCAGAATCAACAAAATCAAGATTGCTTAACCCAGAGCTCAGCAAATCCCCGGCGCCAGGTTGCCATGGCGACCAGAAACTGCGTCTTGTTCCCCGCCAGCCCACCCACTGCTGATGTCCTATCAGATAGACGCGACCCATCCAGTGCGGGTTCTCGCATTGCACAGCGGGTCACACAGATCTGCAAACCGCTGCGGGTGGCAATGACACCGCCCAAATCGCAGATGTGAACTGATCCAGGAATCGGATCGCATAGATGTAGACACCCATCCAATTCCAGTGCGGACCAAAAAAAAAAAAAGGGTCCTGCACCATTTTGGTGCGAAAGATTTCAGCCGGTTTGTATGGCTAAAAATCGCATGTGATCTGCACAGCAATGTGGTGCGAATCGCATGCAATGTCTGTCATTGCACTACTGTGTACCGGGACTCAAAGAGAAGTTAAAGACACATTTGTGAATAGATAAAAACCCCACACACCCCCACACACATTAAAACACTTTGTCCTTTAATAAGTGATCACATTCCCTTTGTTCTCAGCTGCATAAGAGCCGGGGGAAGAGAAACAGCAGCACACTGATCATTCCAGTGAATGGCTGTGCAGGGGAGGTGTCTCAGGGCAAGTCTGATGATTGGAGGAGAGCTGGCTGACTTCCCAGAGAGAACTGACCGACAATAAAACATACAAAGATAATTAGGACCGCCGCTCATTTTCTGATGAACCACTTCAAAAAAGGAAGGGGGGGAGGGGGAATAAAATAAAATCAATAGCGATGTGCGGCGGATGACGAAGATCGGCCTCTAACAAGCTCCGGCCAGCAGAGAAGCCATTACTCACAATGCAATTTATAATCACAAATGAATAACATCCCCCTCCCCCGCCCCCTGTACTTCCATCGGTCAGAGGAAAGGATTGTGGAAGGTTTATAATCCAATAACAATCGATCCGCAGCTCACTGAGGAAATCTATACATTTCTTTACATTCCAGCTACAGATGAGCCCACATTGTAATCAGGGGGGCGGGGCCTTTGTGTTTATACAAGTCATGTGATCGCTGCCCCGCCTTCCTTTTCCCAGGTGCCTCCTTTGTCTTTACAGATAAACTATGGACATTGTGGGGACCGCGAGGCTGCTACCTTCACCCCTAGAGGGCAACATAGAAGATGGGGTGCCAATGCCTGCATGATGGGAGCCGTAGCCCCAATGATTGGGATCCGGATACCGGTTGTGAGTGCGCAATCCCTGCCAGGAAGTTCAGGGAAGCAGTACCAGGAAAGCCAAGAGGATGAGGCAGAACAAGAGAAATAAAGTGCTTAAAAAAAAAAAAAAAAAAAAAAACACCTTTACAGAATGGGCTGGACTGTTGTCCTGAGCTACAGACAATAATGAGGTGTTGCCGATTAGAAAAAAAATAAAAATAAAGAAAAAAATGGAAGGAAGGAAGGAAGGAAGGAGAGGGAGGAAGGAAGGAGGAAGGAAGGAGAGGAAGGAAGGAGAGGAAGGAAGGAGAGGAAGGAAGGAGAGGAAGGAAGGAGAGGAAGGAAGGAGAGGAAGGAAGGAGAGGAAGGAAGGAGAGGAAGGAAGGAGAGGAAGGAAGGAGAGGAAGGAAGGAGAGAAAGGAAGGAGAGGAAGGAGAGGAAGGAAGGAGAGGAAGGAAGGAGAGGAAGGAGAGGAAGGAAGGAGAGGAAGGAGAGGAAGGAAGGAGAGGAAGGAAGGAAGGAGAGGAAGGAAGGAAGGAGAGGAAGGAAGGAGAGGAAGGAAGGAAGGAGAGGAAGGAAGGAGAGGAAGGAGAGGAAGGAAGGAGAGGAAGGAAGGAAGGAGAGGAAGGAAGGAGAGGAGAAAGGAGAGGAAGGAAGGAAGGAAGGAAGGAAGGAAGGAAGGAAGGAAGGAAGGAAGGAAGGAAGGAAGGAAGGGTGGAAGGGTTTAGTACTTCAAAGGTTATCCCAGCCAGTGCACTGCAATACCGGTGTGCATTATACACAGGGCTCCACAAATCACCATGGCGACATGTAATTGTGTCCTGGCGCCTGGGATGCTGCCTGAAAGCCTCCACATGCTGGGTAGGAAGGAGAGCGGAGGCATCCCCTCCCCCTTCTTGTTGTGACCTGGAAGTAGGGGTGCAACAGATCAAAAAAAACTCGCGGTTCGGATCATTTTCGGATCAAAAAAAAAAAAAAAAAAAAAAAAAAAATTCTCCCCAACTGTAATATCCACAATCTCCCTATCGGCAGAGTATTGCAGGGTATTGGCGGGTATTGGCAAAGAATTGGCAGGGCATTGCAGAGAATTGGCACTGCTGCCATCTGATCTCTCCCCTCCACTGTACAGATCAGTACACAGAGGGGAGAGATCACGTGCTAAACGGCCGCTGGGTGTACCAAGATGGCCGCCGCTCCGGAGCTAGGCCAAAGCCGCGGCCTTTCCTATGGCCGAGGCCACAGAGCGCTCCGCAGATCGCGGGTGTCCCGTACGGATCAACCTCCGCGGATCGGATCACGGATTGATGACGATCCGTTGCACCCCTACCCGGAAGTGATGTGTGATGTCACTTCCAGGTCTCGGTTTGTAGTTTCCTCAGCCTCCAAGGCCGGGGAAGGAAGGTAATACAACGTGATGTGCAATACATGGAGTGGAGCACAGAGGAGACATTGGGGGGTCTTTTAGACCCCGGATGTCTCATTAGCCACTTGCATATCGGGCACTTACCCTGCCCAGGCCAATCTTCAGATTTCAGCTCTCACACTTGGAATGATAATCGCGGTCATGTAACACTGAACACAATTTTTTTTTTTTATATCTTTTTCTTCACACAAATAGAGCTCTCTTTTGATGGGATTTTTATTTTATTTTTTGTAAAAAAGTTGGTCAGTAAATTTTGTAAATAAGTAATTTTTCTTCTTCACTGATGAGGCGGCACTTCTGGGTGGCACTGGCGGGCACTGATGGGATGCACTGACTGGTGGCACCAATGGGCACTGCTGGGGCTTTCCTGTAATCAGTGCCCCGATTACCTGCCAAGGTCTCCCCTGAGAGGAGATGCTGCTGATCGGCACTCCTCTCCACACACAGTCAGTGTGAGGCAAGGAGAGCCAATTCACGTCAATTCCGTATTTACATGACTGGCTGTGTTTGAACAGACGATCACATGACGATCACATGGTTAAAGAACCGCGGCTCTTTGCAGAGATCGGGGTCACGCCGTGCCCTAGCGGCTGTTCTGGGGCGCCCTCATATGACGTCCTCCGTGAAGGAGAGCCGCACCGTCCCTCCATCCGCCCCAACATATTACACATGTACAATTGTAAATGCATGAGTTGGGGGCGCCTGAAAATCTCAATCCGGCCTAAACGGGGTCCCCAACAATAACCCCACAGAGGTTATAACACATCAGTCGGCAAGCTGCAGCTCTCCAGCTGGTGTGGAACTACATCTCCCATGAGGCATTGCAAGACTCCCAGAGGCATGATGGGACTTGTAGTTCTACAACAGCTGGAGGGCCCCGGTTGCCTCCCCCTATTCTAACACCTCAACTCTAACCAAAATAAGAAAAGGTTTGGCATTGGATACACTCTACAACTTATTAACCAAATGTGACACAACGACGCGCCCTTCAGATAGGCAGCGATTCAAGAACACAGCGATCCGAGAACCGGCTCTTCCAGTGGGTCAGAGTTTATACCCGGAGATAAGCTGCAGTATTATTAGATGAAATACCGGAATAAAAATAAACCTTCGGGTCACACAGATCGCAGTCATGTTGTCTGCCAAGAATAAGTCGCTGTGGAGCCGCATGAGAGGAGCAGCTGACAGGGAGATCAACGACAACCTCCGACAACTGTCCCATCCGCCCGCATATACAGAGAACGCGGCACAGCTGATGGAGAAGAGATACAAGTCGGCAAGACTCAGAACTGCAACCAAAACACAAGACAGACATGTAGGGGGGGGGGGGGGTGCACCAATACCGGATTTATATTCCCAATACCGAGACTGGGGGCCCCTTGTTTATCCCCTTTAAAATGCAAATAAATTTATAAAATTCTCAGAAGACCTTAAGATCACAAGAAAGCCCCCCCCCCCCCCAAAAAAAAATTATATATGTATCAATTCTATATCATAAGTAATTACAAAGTTATAGCCTCATGAATACACACATATGAAATGTGAAAATCTGGCCTGGTCCATGGGGGGGTAACAAGTGTGAGAGCATCTAAAGCCTTCAACTCCCCATCCAAAACTTTCTGAATGTCGGGCTTTAAAAAAAAAAAAAAAGAAAAGCTCTGTATTCACTAAGATGTATTTTTGTAAATGTAAGCAATGTGAGGGCCTGAATGTGCCCCCCGGGTATCACAGCCTCCAGCAATCCCTGTGCCAATCAGTCATGGTGCAGTGCTTGTCTGTTAACAGGCAGCATGCTGATAGTAGGAGAGAGCAGTGTGAAGGCCAAGTTTACACCAAGTGTGTTCAATGGTGTGCCCTCACACTAAAGTAACTCCTGTTCCCCTCTGGGTGCTGAACTAAGGAGGGTGCCAGGGTGGGCAGAGCCCCTCCCAGCTCTATTCACACACTTGATGGAAAAGAAATCCAAACTCCAAGAAAGTCCAAAGTGTCAGATGAATGAAAGCGGCTTCAGCCCGACTCCAACCAGGCCACGCCCCCCGACAAGTTTCATCCCGCCCACAGGGTTTAGTTATGGAGATCCTCCATGACTACCAGATACCCGATCACATCCACCAGACTCTACAGCACAGGTATCAAACTGTAGCAGAACTACAAGTCCCATGAGGCATTGCAAGGCTGACAGTTACAAGCATGACTCGCAGTGGCATGATGGGACTTGTAGTTCCGCAATAGCTGGAAGGCCGCCAGTTTGACATCCGTGCTCTACAGGTTCAATGTAGCCCAATAGAAGAGATCAGTCGGCTGCTTCTCCTCGATAATGATAACTCTCCCGGAGTGCTGAATGTTTGTAAACACAGGAAGGAGGATTGTTGCCGAAGGTGAAAGGTGAGTGTTCTTCTAGTGTCACCAATGATTGTGAGATTTTATTAAAGGGGGGGAGGGGGGTAGTTATTGAGGAGCGTTGGGGGCCGCTGGCTGCCAATAGTGAGCTTTTCCTTTTTTTGCTTTAACTTTGTTTTTTTTGTTTGTTTTGGTTGTTTGTTTTTTTGTACAAAACCAAAATACACACACGAGAACAACCAAAAACACACACAAATTACACACTTTTGGTGACTATAAAATCCCACCAAAAGAAAGCTCTGGTCATATATATATAGAATGAATTTGGGTGAAGGGTCACATGACTAATAGTGAAATGATCAGAGCGTTGGAATCATTCCCGGTGATGAAGGGGGATATACAGGCTGACACTCCATGGTTAGGAGCCGGGGGGGTCCTGTGGCCCCTCACAGAAGGGCCCCATCTCTCTCCTGAGGACACAATAGAGGTAAATGGAGCTCACTGAGCCCAATCCCAGCAAAGACACGAAGCTCAGAACACGAATCACAACTTTGTTATTTCTCTTGGCGGCTGAGAATCATTCATGTGGTAAAGAAGCAGCTTCACGTCAGAGAAGTAAGGAGTTCCTGTATAGAAGAGCTGCAGAGGAGTGCGGAGTCAGCACAAAACACCACCCTGTGCGAGGTGGAGAGATCCTCGAATTACTGCTCCCGGCACGTTCCACAGGAAAGACAAATCCTTCCAAACAATGGCCAAATATAGTCCGAGCTTCTCCTTCTCCCGACCGCCGACGTCACTTCCCTGGAGAACGCCGATCATCTCCTGGAGACCCCGAGAGACACAACAGATACAAACCACCTCTGTGTATGGAGGAGACCCCCAGAAGAAATATTGTGCCTTTCCATCCAGTGCCCACAACAGTCATCACATCATCCCTGAAACACATATATACACCCCCCCACCCCCAACACATATACATATACATACATATATATATATATATATATATATATATATATATATATATATACACCCCATCCATCCAGTGCCCAACACAGTCATCACATCATCCCTGACACCCCCCCCCCCCCCCCACACACCCCCTGGGCAGGGGACAAAATATTAGATATAAAAGGAAATTGTAAAAGTCCCTAAAGCAAGAGCCCTGCAGTACAAGCCTAAGGCAGATCAGGGAGAACATCCATAAACCCCACAGGATCCCCAACCAGCAGCACTTTAGAGGTGTGGGGGTGCCATTGTTTCTAAACTGCACAGACCCCCCCCCCCCACACATCCCGGAAAACGCAGTGCATTTTTGGGTGTACAAAGCTGCTGCAGAACCATAGGGGTCCCATGTGGCCACATTTTTAACCACTTCCAGCCCAGGCCTGTTCTGCCATTTCTCTCCTATATGAGAAAAAAAAACAAACAAAAACAAAAAAAACAAAACATTTTTTCTAGCAGAGACCCTAGGGAATAAAATGGGGGTCATTGCAATTTTTATGTCACACCGGATTTGCACAGCAATTTGTTCAAAAAATTTATTGGTTAAAAATATTTTTTAAAAAAATTACAAAAAAAAAAACAAAACATTTACCCAAGGACCCCTTTCACACTGGGGCCACAGCCGTGTTAGCGTTAGAGCGTCGCTCGTTTTAGCGCTCTTTAAGCGGTGCTTTTCAGCCACTAGCAGGGAGTTTTTAACCCCAAAGAAAGGGTTATAAAACGCCCGCGTTGCAGCCCTTCCGAAGTGCTTTTCAGGCGATTTGAAATCACTGCCCATTCATTTCAATGGGCAGGGCAGTGGAGGAGGGGTGTATACAACGCTCCCAAACCACCCCAAAGATGCTGCTTGCAGGACTTTTCCTAACGTCCCGCACGCGCTCCGCCCCGGTGTGAAAAGTCACAATGAAATGAATGGGAGGCGGTTTTCAGATGCCATTTCTAGCGCCAAAACACCTGAAAACCGCCTCAGTGTGAAAGGGGTCTTACATATGACTTTAAAATCATGGATTGGCGCCAAAATTCTGCCCCTAAAAATCTCCATAGGCGACACTTTAAAGATGTTTATTGGTTACCAGTTTAGAGAGTTACAGAGGAGATCTAGTGCTAGAATTATTGCTCTCGCTCTGACATTTGTGGATATCTCACTCGTGGTTTGAACGCCGTTTACATTTGCAGGCGCCACCTACGTATGAGTTAGCTTCTGTGTGCGAGCACGAGGGGGGGGATGGGGGCTCTTAAAAATATATTTTTACACTTTCCCTTTTACATTTTTTTTCCTATTACAAGGAATGTAAACGTCCCCTGTGATAGGAATAGTGTGTGACAGGTCCTCTTTATAGAGAGATCTGAGGTCTTCAAGTCCCCACATCTCTCCTCGATGCTGGAAAGCTCAAAATCGATCGCTGGCTTTCCATTATATACAAATAATTAAAAAACAAAAACAGTTTACATCCGCCCGTGCTGGCAGTGGTGTCGTGACATCACTTCCGGCCTCCAAGGGTCATAGAGATGACCAGGGACACTCTGGTCCATGGCCAGCTCTATGATAAAAAGCCGCTGGCGAATTCATTCTCCCGCTACTTGATCGCATGGGCGAGCCCAGAGAACCACTGGGGGTTTACCAAAGAGCTGGCCGTGGACCAGAGTGTCCCTAGTCATCTCTATGACCCTTGGAGGTATGGTTTTTTTTTTTATTTAAGCCAGCAATTTAGAAGGGAGTGGAGGCGGAGTTCAGCTTTAAATTCACTTGCTAAGCTAAAAAAAAACAAAAAAAACAAACAAAAAGTACTTCCAAAGTAAATCTCACTTATCCTCTAAGCGCTTTGCACTACATCCAACACCTTCACATGCATCAGATTTCTTGCAATACCACCAACTCCCCTCCCCCACCCCCGTGGTTTCTTCTACAGCCCCTTTGACAAAATAAAAACCCACACACGGTAGGCATCGGTGCACCCCTATTTTTTATGGTCATTAATCTAGTGTCCCCAAGTTGATTTCCGCATCACTTTAGACCCGGATCATTTGACCCCCGCTTATTTCCTCTCCATTGTGGCACCTGAAGACAGGCAGCCGTAGTGCAGAGAATATCGGGGGAGGGGGTGGAATTACCCGGCCGCCTCCTATTGATTTAAGATCAGGAGAATTGCTGTAAATGAAATAATTACGAAAGTAAATTGTGGGGGTTAGCGGGTCACTCGCGTTGTTCGCTGATGCTGAGCGAGTAAATGAGAGAAATGTTAGGAGACAGTCAGCAAAGATCTGTACCGAAAACAAAGTAAATTGGTAAAAGACTTAATTGCTGCTAAAGCCCCCCCTCCCCCGCTGTGATAATGGGAGGTAATCAGTACAATCAGATTCCGATGGTTCCGATGACTGCGGTTTACAGCGATATTCTAAGAGCGGAGAACGGCGCCTTTCCTGCAGGGGGATCTCTTCGAAGCTCTTCTCCCGACTCACATGAGAGGAGGAAATCCAAACCCGAGACCAGGAGGGGAAACCTTCACCTAGAGACACCTGTACGGGTGACAACTGTCACTTCCACTCATAGGTCAGAAGTGAAAAGGACAGACACTCGATGTAGAAGGAAGGAGCGGACTGTGAGAGAAGAGCATTGTGGGCTCAACTCTTCAGGGGGGGGACACCAGACCACCCTTCATTCCCAGCGTTCTGGGGGGGCTGACTTTAGTACAGATAGCAGCGGGGTGGTGGTGCAGGCTGTGCTCTCTCCCTCTTCTCTGTATACACAACCCAGGACCACACAGATCCCAATGTACAGGGATCGATTACCACCCCCCCATCCCCTCCCTACACTACTGTCCTGGCACCAGGAGGGGGGGAGGGGGGGGGGGTAATGAAACCTCATACAGTCTGATCCAAAAGCGTAATCCTGTGTTAAAGTGGCTGTAAAAAGGTTGAAGGTTTACCTTCATGTATGAAGATAAAAAAACCTTCCATGTGCTGCTCTCCTCATGTGCCCCCCCCCCATACTCACCTGAGCTCCCCCGTGATCCAGCACTGTGCAGAGAATCCTCAGCTGTCCTGGAAATCCCTCTCCTCATTGGCTGAGACAGCAGCAGGAGCTGCTATCAATCACAGACAGCGAGCCAATAAGGAGAGAACGGGGGCAGGGCCAAGATGCGGGGCTCAGGAATGCCCCCATAGCAAGTGGCTTGTTACTGGGGGCAGGAGCACCGACGGGGGACCTGAAAAGAAGAGGATCGGAGGCTACTCTGTGCAAAACCATTCCATACAGCGGAGAAAAAACACCCTTTAATATCACTAACTGTACAGACAAGAGAGGAGGGATGTGAGGGGAGAGAGCACAGCCCACACCTCCTGCCAGCTCTCTTCTCCCGTCACTACTACTCCCGTACCAAGCATCATTCAGTGCTTTTAGATCAAAGGAATGAACTTCGGTCTGTAAATGAGGTCAGTTTAACCACTTAAAAGACAAAACCTCTCTCTAAAACACGCTGCTTACATTATGTATTTTTTGCTGGAAAGTTACTTTTTTTTTTTAGCAGAGACCCTTGAGAATAAAATGGCGGTCATTGCAATATTTTATATGACACGATATTTGCGCAGTGGTCTTTCGCATGTATTTTTGTGGGAAAAACACTTCAATATAAAATAAATATTAAAAAACCCCAATACTAAAAACAGTAAAGTTAGCCCAATTTTTTGTATAATCTGAAAGATGTCACGTGAGAATCGCGATCTTTATTCTACGCAAAAAATTGTGATTCTCATTTTATCCAAAATTGTGCAGCTGACACGTTTCACATTCACAGAGCAGCCCCCCCCCTCCCCCCCACACACACGAAGTGGGGGAACGTGCGTAAAGTTGCACATGCCTGGATGCACCGGCTGACCGAGCCCTCAGTCTGGAGCGCCCCGGTCTTACACACAATTCTAATGTGAGCCTTGCCTGGAGAAAGGGTTGGGGAACGCTGTGTGGACAGCCGAGGCCATAAGTATAAAGCCCATGAGGGGCAAAGAACAACCCCGGGGGGTGGGAAGGGGAGTGCAGAGATCAGAGACGACCTTTAAATATTACAAAATTCAAAGCAGAACTCAAACCGCACTTTAAACACCCCTCCCCCTCCCCCCACCTTCTTCCCCCCCACCATTAAAAACAAAACACAAAAGCATGTGGTGTGTGCAGAAGATGCACCACCAACCTCTTCCAAGTGATTGGGAGCCGGCAGACACCGTACTGATCGATTCTGGGGGATGGGAAGCGCCCTGCGGAATTAGTGTGCAGGTTCTGTGCACAGAAGCACCACAAAGTTGCAGCTTAGCGACACTTCCTCCGGGGATAGATGGGAGGAATCCCAGGAGGCAACAGAGCCCGGCCCGGACTACAGACCTGGAATCCCAGGAGGCAACAAGGCCCGGCCCGGACCACAGACCTGGAATCCCAGGAGGCAACAGAGCCCGGCCCGGACCACAGACCTGGAATCCCAGGAGGCAACAGAGCCCGGCCCGGACCACAGACCTGGAATCCCAGGAGGCAACAGAGCCCGGCCCGGACCACAGACCTGGAATCCCAGGAGGCAACAGAGCCCGGCCCGGACCACAGACCTGGAATCCCAGGAGGCAACAGAGCCCGGCCCCGACCACAGACCTGGAATCCCAGGAGGCAACAGAGCCCGGCCCGGACCACAGACCTGGAATCCCAGGAGGCAACAGAGCCCGGCCCCGACCACAGACCTGGAATCCCAGGAGGCAACAGAGCCCGGCCCCGACCACAGACCTGGAATCCCAGGAGGCAACAAGGCCCGGCCCACAGACCTGGAATCCCAGGAGGCAACAAGGCCCGGCCCACAGACCTGGAATCCCAGGAGGCAACAAGGCCCGGCCCACAGACCTGGAATCCCAGGAGGCAACAAGGCCCGGCCCACAGACCTGGAATCCCAGGAGGCAACAAGGCCCGGCCCACAGACCTGGAATCCCAGGAGGCAACAGAGCCCGGCCCCGACCACAGACCTGGAATCCCAGGAGGCAACAGAGCCCGGCCCCGACCACAGACCTGGAATCCCAGGAGGCAACAGAGCCCGGCCCGGACCACAGACCTGGAATCCCAGGAGGCAACAGAGCCCGGCCCCGACCACAGACCTGGAATCCTGGGAGGCAACAGAGCCTGGCCCGGACCAGGAGGGGGGATTGTCTTGCAGCACAAAAACATAAAAAAAAAAAAAAAGAAATAAACAAAATCTTTTTTTTTTTTTTTTTCCCATCCTGAACACTTCAAGTGTAAAATAGTAGAAATGAGTATCGGCCTCCGTCCCGTCCTGTGAACTGACGAGACGTTCAGAGCTGAAACTTTTATATTAGGAATACAGATTTTTTTTTTTTTAGCATAACAAGAAGGACAAACAAAAATAAACACTTTGAACACACAAATGTACTGTTTGCCATGTTTATTCCTACATTTCCCAGACGGTTCCACGTGACGTCATCCATTTACACTGTACAGGGATCACAATTACCCATCATCCTCTCCCAGGACAGCAGAAAACCAAAATCTATCAAGGTATAGAGAGGAGCAGGAGGAGCGATGTATGAAGAGGAGAAATGTAATCCCCTTCCCTGCTTTTATGGGTATTTTATAAAGAGATGACATTTTATGCAGCAATTTACATTCATTGTACATTCACATCAGTGAAACATGAATGACCAATCCCCTTCCTGCTTCCAGGACAGATCATGGACCAATCCCCTTCCAGGACAGATCATGGACCAATCCCCTTCTCCCCTTCCTGCTTCCAGGACAGATCATGGACCAATCCTTCTCCCCTTCCAGGACAGATCATGGACCAATCCCCTTCCAGGACAGATCATGGACCAATCCCCTTCTCCCCTTCCTGCTTCCAGGACAGATCATTGACCAATCCCCTTCCAGGACAGATCATGGACCAATCCCCTCTCCCCTTCCAGGACAGATCATGGACCAATCCCCTTCTCCCCTTCCTGCTTCCAGGACAGATCATTGACCAATCCCCTTCCAGGACAGATCATGGACCAATCCCCTCTCCCCTTCCAGGACAGATCATGGACCAATCCCCTTCTCCCCTTCCAGGAAAGATCATGGACCAATCCCCTTCCAGGACAGATCATGGAGCAATCCCCTCTCCCCTTCCAGGACAGATCATTGACCAATCCCCTTCCAGGACAGATCATGGACCAATCCCCTTCCAGGACAGATCATGGACCAATCCCCTCTCCCCTTCCAGGACAGATCATGGACCAATCCCCTTCCAGGACAGATCATGGACCAATCCCCTTCTCCCCTTCCTGCTTCCAGGACAGATCATGGGCCAATCCCCTTCCAGAACAGATCATGGACCAATCCCCATCCAGGACAGACCATGGACCAATCCCCTTCTCCCCTTCCAGGACAGATCATGGACCAATCCCCTTCCAGGACAGATCATGGAGCAATCCCCTCTCCCCTTCCAGGACAGATCATGGACCAATCCCCTTCCAGGACAGATCATGGAGCAATCCCCTCTCCCCTTCCAGGACAGATCATGGACCAATCCCCTTCCAGGACAGATCATGGATCAATCCCCTCTCCCCTTCCTGCTTCCAGGACAGATCATGGGCCAATCCCCTTCCAGGACAGATCATGGACCAATCCCCTCTCCCCTTCCAGGACAGATCATGGACCAATCCCCTTCTCCCCTTCCTGCTTCCAGGACAGATCATTGACCAATCCCCTTCCAGGACAGATCATGGACCAATCCCCTCTCCCCTTCCAGGACAGATCATGGACCAATCCCCTTCTCCCCTTCCAGGAAAGATCATGGACCAATCCCCTTCCAGGACAGATCATGGAGCAATCCCCTCTCCCCTTCCAGGACAGATCATTGACCAATCCCCTTCCAGGACAGATCATGGACCAATCCCCTTCCAGGACAGATCATGGACCAATCCCCTCTCCCCTTCCAGGACAGATCATGGACCAATCCCCTTCCAGGACAGATCATGGACCAATCCCCTTCTCCCCTTCCTGCTTCCAGGACAGATCATGGGCCAATCCCCTTCCAGAACAGATCATGGACCAATCCCCATCCAGGACAGACCATGGACCAATCCCCTTCTCCCCTTCCAGGACAGATCATGGACCAATCCCCTTCCAGGACAGATCATGGAGCAATCCCCTCTCCCCTTCCAGGACAGATCATGGACCAATCCCCTTCCAGGACAGATCATGGAGCAATCCCCTCTCCCCTTCCAGGACAGATCATGGACCAATCCCCTTCCAGGACAGATCATGGACCAATCCCCTTCTCCCCTTCCTGCTTCCAGGACAGATCATGGGCCAATCCCCTTCCAGAACAGATCATGGACCAATCCCCATCCAGGACAGATCATGGACCAATCCCCTTCTCCCCTTCCTGCTTCCAGGACAGATCATGGACCAATCCCCTCTCCCCTTCCAGGACAGATCATGGACCAATCCCCTTCCAGGACAGATCATGGACCAATCCCCTTCCAGGACAGATCATGGACCAATCCCCTTCCAGGACAGATCATGGACCAATCCCCTTCCAGGACAGATCATGGACCAATCCCCTTCCAGGACAGATCATGGACCAATCCCCTTCCAGGACAGATCTTGGACCAATCCCCTTCCAGGACAGATCTTGGACCAATCCCCTTCCAGGACAGATCTTGGACCAATCCCCTTCCAGGACAGATCATGGACCAATCCCCTTCTCCCCTTCCTGCTTCCAGGACAGATCATTGACCAATCCCCTTCCAGGACAGATCATGGACCAATCCCCTCTCCCCTTCCAGGACAGATCATGGACCAATCCCCTTCCAGGACAGATCATGGACCAATCCCCTTCCAGGACAGATCATGGACCAATCCCCTTCCAGGACAGATCATGGACCAATCCCCTTCCAGGACAGATCATGGACCAATCCCCTTCCAGGACAGATCTTGGACCAATCCCCTTCCAGGACAGATCTTGGACCAATCCCCTTCCAGGACAGATCATGGACCAATCCCCTTCCAGGACAGATCATGGACCAATCCCCTTCTCCCCTTCCTGCTTCCAGGACAGATCATTGACCAATCCCCTTCCAGGACAGATCATGGACCAATCCCCTCTCCCCTTCCAGGACAGATCATGGACCAATCCCCTTCCAGGACAGATCATGGACCAATCCCCTTCCAGGACAGATCATGGACCAATCCCCTTCCAGGACAGATCATGGACCAATCCCCTTCCAGGACAGATCATGGACCAATCCCCTTCCAGGACAGATCTTGGACCAATCCCCTTCCAGGACAGATCTTGGACCAATCCCCTTCCAGGACAGATCATGGACCAATCCCCTTCTCCCCTTCCTGCTTCCAGGACAGATCATTGACCAATCCCCTTCCAGGACAGATCATGGACCAATCCCCTCTCCCCTTCCAGGACAGATCATGGACCAATCCCCTTCCAGGACAGATCATGGGCCAATCCCCTTCTCCCTTTACTGCTTTCAGGACAGATCATTGACCAATCCCCTTCTCTCTTTTCTGCCTCTGGGTACTAACAAAAGTGCTGATAGGGGGAGAGAGCAGAGTGACAGGTGAGCTCTTCACTCTGCTGCTCCTCCTTTCACTGTCCAGTTGCAGGTCTGTCCCTCCCTCAGGCTGCACTCTCCTATACATTGGAAGATAATTTAGTGGATCTCATTTGGGTTTCTCAGGGCAGGTTTATTTTCATCTATCGTTTTGACATCAAGATTTTAAAGTGTTTTTACAACTAGTCGGGGGCGGGGCGCAGAGGGGGCAGAGTTTAATTACACTCCATACTCGGCCAGAACTCCAGAGTCACAGAGCAAAGAAAACACACCTGTCCCCGCCCCCAACACACCGACCTCAACCTGCATAGAACAGAGCTTTGTTCTAACTAAAGTAACAAGCCGCAAACTCAACACCGACCTGCTGGACTGAGTCCGGGATACACAAACCCAACACCGACCTGCTGGACTGAGTCCGGGGTACACAAACCCAACACCAACCTGCTGGACTGAGTCCGGGATACACAAACCCAACACCAACCTGCTGGACTGAGTCCGGGATACACAAACCCAACACCGACCTGCTGGACTGAGTGCGGGGTACACAAACCCAACACCGACCTGCTGGACTGACTCCGGGGTACACAAACCCAACACCGACCTGCTGGACTGACTCCGGGGTACACAAACCCAACACCAACCTGCTGGACTGACTCCGGGGTACACAAACCCAACACCGACCTGCTGGACTGACTCCGGGGTACACAAACCCAACACCAACCTGCTGGACTGACTCCGGGGTACACAAACCCAACACCGACCTGCTGGACTGACTCCGGGATACACAAACCCAACACTGACCTACTGGACTGAGTGCGGGGTACACAAACCCAACACCGACCTGCTGGACTGAGTCCGGGGTACACAAACCCAACACCAACCTGCTGGACTGAGTGCGGGGTACACAAACCCAACACGACCTGCTGGACTGAGTCCGGGGTACACAAACCCAACACCAACCTGCTGGACTGAGTGCGGGGTACACAAACCCAACACGACCTGCTGGACTGAGTCCGGGGTACACAAACCCAACACCAACCTGCTGGACTGACTCCGGGGTACACAAACCCAACACCGACCTACTGGACTGACTCCGGGGTACACAAACCCAACACCAACCTGCTGGACTGACTCCGGGGTACACAAACCCAACACCAACCTGCTGGACTGAGTCCGGGGTACACAAACCCAACACCGACCTGCTGGACTGACTCCGGGGTACACAAACCCAACACCGACCTGCTGGACTGAGTCCGGGATACACAAACCCAACACTGACCTACTGGACTGAGTGCGGGGTACACAAACCCAACACCGACCTACTGGACTGAGTGCGGGGTACACAAACCCAACACCAACCTGCTGGACTGAGTCCGGGATACACAAACCCAACACCAACCTGCTGGACTGAGTCCGGGATACACAAACCCAACACCGACCTACTGGACTGAGTGCGGGGTACACAAACCCAACACCAACCTGCTGGACTGAGTCCGGGATACACAAACCCAACACCAACCTGCTGGACTGAGTCCGGGATACACAAACCCAACACCAACCTGCTGGACTGAGTCCGGGATACACAAACCCAACACTGACCTGCTGGACTGACTCCGGGGTACACAAACCCAACACCGACCTGCTGGATTGAGTCCGGGGTACACAAACCCAACACCGACCTACTGGACTGACTCCGGGGTACACAAACCCAACACCAACCTGCTGGACTGACTCCGGGGTACACAAACCCAACACCAACCTGCTGGACTGACTCCGGGGTACACAAACCCAACACCGACCTACTGGACTGAGTCCGGGGTACACAAACCCAACACCGACCTGCTGGACTGAGTCCGGGATACACAAACCAGAACAGACGCATCACTTGTAAGAGCCAATCGGAGAGTGACATTTAGAGTGAATGGGTTGGCATCCCAACAACTGATGTAATGTGCGTTGCCGCTGGTTACCACGGCACAATATTCTGAATTGGCCTTAATACATTTCAGAGATGAAGAATCTTACCTCCGCTGGATCCTACATTCATCACTCTGGCAGAAGATCAATTAAATGGATCGCTCTTATTTCTGGAGTCCACATTGGGGGGTTGGCAACCCCTCGATTGGGATCTACCAGTGTATTGCAGCCAGGTGAAGGAAGATTGTGCCCTCAGCTTGCCGACCCGCCATCTGCAGCGCCCCAAACTTAGTGGAGTGATATGGAAGAAGAGGCACCGACTACGGAGAGAGCAGGAGGCGGCATCAGCCGATACTTCTGTAGTTCCGGCTGCAATACGAGGCGGAGTCATAACTGCCGGGATAGAGGAGGGCGGCTGAATACGTCCTGCCTGGGACTGCAGCCAGATCCTGACCAGTAGAAGAGTTCCATGGGGTACCGACATTGGACTCTTCTTGTCATACAATTATCGGGGGCTTCGTACAGTCACTAAGGGGTTAAAGCAGACATTGTATCCCCTCCTCACCACCTGCTTTACCCCTTGGACCCCCCACTAGCACGCTGCAAACATACGCATTGTATGTGGTAGAGGGCGGCCCCATTCATATGAATGGATCTCAACTGCCCACTGAAAGTGAGAGGCGGTATAATTCCTGAATGTGAACACCCCTCATCTACTGCCTCTGAAGCCATGGAAGGCCGCGCACCACAGGACCGCCCATGGAAGGCCGCGCACCACAGGACCGCCCATGGAAGGCCGCGCACCACAGAACCGCCCATGGAAGGCCGCGCACCACAGAACCGCCCATGGAGGGCCGCGCACTACAGAACCGCCCATGGAAGGCCGCGCACCACAGAACCGCCCATGGAAGGCCGCGCACCACAGAACCGCCCATGGAAGGCCGCGCACCACAGAACCGCCCATGGAAGGCCGCGCACCACAGAACCGCCCATGGAAGGCCGCGCACCACAGAACCGCCCATGGAAGGCCGCGCACCACAGAACCGCCCATGGAAGGCCGCGCACCACAGAACCGCCCATGGAGGGCCGCGCACTACAGAACCGCCAATGGAAGGCCGCGCACTACAGAACCGCCCATGGAAGGCCGCGCACCACAGAACCGCCCATGGAAGGTGTGGGATTCTTATGGAGAGCACACAGGACAGACTCCCATTAATCAATTTTACTTCTTGCATTACTGACTTCCATTATTGGGGTTCATGTGATCAGCAGGAGCCGCATGGAGTGTGCCCAGCCCCCCACAAGACACCCAGGAACCTACAAATCTCGTACAGCATCTTCAATTCCTCGTTCCACTCGGATACGACTCTCCCTCACAAGAATCTTAACTATGTGATCTCAGATATACAAACACAGATAAACACGGCCGTCACCCCCGGCAACCAGCCAGGTATCGCCTCCAATCATCTGACCTTCTGTATACAGAGAGGAACCTGATGGGTCTCACTGCTAGCTTCTCCTTTCCAGCAAGTTCAATCTGAGACCTAAATACCGAGACTATGTCCCCCCTCCCCCCCCCACATGGAACATCTAACACACGTCTGCCCAGAGCACCCCGCCACATTCCCCATACAAACTTAGGTGTCATGTAATGTATCCAAAAAACAAAAATGCAGAAAGGTGAACTAACATTTTAAATTACAAACACAAAAATCTGTCATCAGAAGAGCTGCAATCAGTTTCTGGACAGAGTGCAAAACAATCAGCCGGCAACCCCCAATACAGAAGGAAGTCAGCCGGACAGCCAGCAACTGCTCAGTACAGAGGCCCCTCCCCCCACTCTGGGCCACAGACAGAAAGTCCCCCCACCCCTGTACATCATGGTGGAGAACTCCCCGCCCCCCCTGTGCATCATGGTGGAGAACTCCCCGCCCCCCCCCCCCTGTACATCATGGTGGAGAACTCCCCGCCCCCCCCTGTACATCATGGTGGAGAACTCCCCCGCCCCCCCCCCCCCCTGTACATCATGGTGGAGAACTCCCCGCCCCCCCCCTGTACATCATGGTGGAGAACTCCCCGCCCCCCCCCTGTACATCATGGTGGGGAACTCCCCGCCCCCCCCCTGTACATCATGGTGGGGAACTCCCCGCCCCCCCCTGTACATCATGGTGGGGAACTCCCCGCCCCCCCCCTGTACATCATGGTGGGGAACTCCCCGCCCCCCCCCTGTACATCATGGTGGGGAACTCCCCGCCCCCCCCCTGTACATCATGGTGGGGAACTCCCCGCCCCCCCCCTGTACATCATGGTGGAGAACTCCGCGCCCCCCCTGTACATCATGGTGGAGAACTCCGCGCCCCCCCTGTACATCATGGTGGAGAACTCCGCGCCCCCCCTGTACATCATGGTGGAGAACTCCGCGCCCCCCCTGTACATCATGGTGGAGAACTCTCCGCGCCCCCCTGTACATCATGGTGGAGAACTCCGCGCCCCCCCTGTACATCATGGTGGAGAACTCCCGCCCCCCGTACATCATGGTGGAGAACTCCCCGCCCCCCCGTACATCATGGTGGAGAACTCCCCGCCCCCCCCGTACATCATGGTGGAGAACTCCCCGCCCCCCCCGTACATCATGGTGGAGAACTCCCCCGCCCCCCCCGTACATCATGGTGGAGAACTCCCCCCCCCCCTGTACATCATGGTGGAGAACTCCCCCCCCCCTGTACATCATGGTGGAGAACTCCCCCCCTGTACATCATGGTGGAGAACTCCCCCCCCCCTGTACATCATGGTGGAGAACTCCCCCCCCTGTACATCATGGTGGAGAACTCCCCCCCCCTGTACATCATGGTGGAGAACTCCCCCCCCTGTACATCATGGTGGAGAACTCCCCCCCCCCCCTGTACATCATGGTGGAGAACTCCCCCCCCCCCTGTACATCATGGTGGAGAACTCCCCCCCCCCTGTACATCATGGTGGAGAACTCCCCCCCCCCCTGTACATCATGGTGGAGAACTCCCCCCCCCCCTGTACATCATGGTGGAGAACTCCCCCCCCCCTGTACATCATGGTGGAGAACTCCCCCCCCCCCCTGTACATCATGGTGGAGAACTCCCCCCCCCCTGTACATCATGGTGGAGAACTCCCCCCCCCCCTGTACATCATGGTGGAGAACTCCCCCCCCCCTGTACATCATGGTGGAGAACTCCCCCCCCCCCTGTACAATCATGGTGGAGAACTCCCCCCCCCCTGTACATCATGGTGGAGAACTCCCCCCCCCTGTACATCATGGTGGAGAACTCCCCCCCCCTGTACATCATGGTGGAGAACTCCCCCCCTGTACATCATGGTGGAGAACTCCCCCCCCTGTACATCATGGTGGAGAACTCCCCCCCTGTACATCATGGTGGAGAACTCCCCCCCCTGTACATCATGGTGGAGAAGTCCCCCCCTGTACATCATGGTGGAGAAGTCCCCCCCTGTACATCATGGTGGAGAAGTCCCCCCCTGTACATCATGGTGGAGAAGTCCCCCCCTGTACCATCATGGTGGAGAACTCCCCGTCCCCCCCCCGTACATCATGGTGGAGAACTCCCCGTCCCCCCCGTACATCATGGTGGAGAACTCCCCGTCCCCCCCCGTACATCATGGTGGAGAACTCCCCGGGTCACTCCCCCCCCCCCCCCCCTTCTATAGGTGACTGGAGTGTGTAGACCGGAGCCCATCCTCCCAGAGCTGCCGGCTCCTTCCACCAGTTCTCCCAGTACAAGCTTATCCTGGGGACTTGTATATCCTCCCATCAGCCTGTAGGTGTGAGGGCACCATGGATACCGGCACACTGCCCCCCCCCCACCCCCATGATATTTTACAACTGGCACTCACACAGTTGTCAGTCCCGAGGAGGAACAACTGCTAATGTTCTCCTGACATTTCTCACCCCCTGCAGGGATCAGAGGCTGCATGTTACTGGAGATCATGGAAACCCAACCCCCACCCCAAAAGGTGTCAGAGTCCCTGAATCTGCCAATCATCCGACGTCCCAATTATTACAGAGGAGCTAAAAAATGCAGAATGTGAAATACGGACATCAAATCTCTTATAAAAGGCTCCCTATACCAGCCTATGAATTTATACTTCACACTTCTTTCTACCGGTGACATCAGATCTCTGCGTCCGTCACATCTGAGCGGGGGAGGGTCCATTTATGAGCGCAACACAATCTCATCCCGTGTCCGGGAACTACATGTCCCAGGAGTCCTGGGCTCTCTTTCCTGAACTCTGGCGGAGTTGTGGGCGGGGCGTTATCTTGTAACATTAGATCAGGTCAGCAGATTGTTACATTTGTTATAGGATGTGTGTGTTCTGTGCGGGGTCTCCGCGGGAGGTGAGGCGGAGCCATGCGGGAGGTGAGGCGGAGCCATGCGGGAGGTGAGGCGGAGCCATGCGGGAGGTGAGGCGGGTAACACGACAGGTGAGGCGGAGCCATGCGGGAGGTGAGGCGGAGCCATGCGGGAGGTGAGGCGGAGCCATGCGGGAGGTGAGGCGGGTAACAGGACAGGTGAGCGGAGCGATATGGGGGGGGGTGAAGCGGGTAACGCGACAGGTGAGCGGAGCGATGGGGGAGGTGAAGAGGTTAACACAACAGGTGAGCCGGAGCGATGGGGGGGGGGGGGGAGGTGAAGCAGGTAACAACAGGTGAGCAGAGCGATGGGGGGGAGGTGAAGCGGGTAACACGACAGGTGAGCAGAGCGATGGGGGGGGGGGGGTGTGAAGCAGGTAACAACAGGTGAGCAGAGCGATGGGGGGAGGTGAAGCGGGTAACGCGACAGGTGAGCGGAGCGATGGGGGGAGGTGAAGCGGGTAACGCGACAGGTGAGCGGAGCGATGGGGGGAGGTGAAGCGGGTAACGCGACAGGTGAGCGGAGCGATGGGGGGAGGTGAAGCGGGTAACGCGACAGGTGAGCGGAGCGATGAGGGGGAGGTGAAGCAGGTAACAACAGGTGAGCAGAGCGATGGGGGGGGGGGGGGAGGTGAAGCGGGTAACACGACAGGTGAGCAGAGCGATGGGGGGGAGGTGAAGCGGGTAACACGACAGGTGAACAGAGCGATGGGGGGAGGTGAAGTGGAGCGATGGGGGGGAGGTGAAGCGGGTAACACGACAGGTGAGCGGAGCGATGGGGGGGTGAAGTAGGTTAACGCGACAGGTGAGCAGAGCGATGGGGGGGTGAAGTAGGTAACGCGACAGGTGAGCAGAGCGATGGGGGGGGGGGGGGAGGTGAAGCGGGTAACACGACAGGTGAGCAGAGCGATGGGGGGGGAGGTGAAGCGGGTAACAGGTGAGCGGAGCGATGGGGGGTGAAAAGGGTCAACATTCGTGCCGTGTGTAACCTTACACGGAGGGGAGGGAGGAGCCAAGCTAACCTCCCCCCATACCCAGGGGCACCCATGATGCCAATGCTACAATGTACACTCTACATGCCCCTCACCTGTCACTCAAAGTCATGTGGGTGGAGAGATGGGCGGACACATTTCTTCACCCCACCAGGTGTCACTTCCCTGCAGGAGAGCGCACAATGCAGGGGCTCCATAGGGATACCAATAATGCATAGAGACCCCCGGGACAGGGAAATGAGGAATAAACTGAGAATACAATCTGAGGAAGACACGAGCGAAGAGATACATTGTCACCAATCACCTCCCCCCTCCAGTCTGATACATTGTACCTCTGCAGAGTCCCTCATCAGCGATCACATGACAGGAAAACTTTATAAACAATGAACAGTAACAATAAGAGGAAGAACTCTCACACTGCAAAGCTCCGTACATCAATACAATTCGTACACCTGGAGTCCCACCTTAACACCAGCACTCTGCTCTCTACTAATCTGAGCGTGTCCCCGTCCCCCCCCACACTGAGGACCCAGAGGAAGTCCTTCCCCTATCACCCCTACATTGAGGGCCCCAAGTCCGCCCCCACTACACCGAGGGCCCTGAGGAAGTCCCCCCTGCCATACTGCAGGCCCCCGAGGAAGTCTTTCGCCTACCACCCCTACACTGAGGGCCCCCGAGGAAGTCGCCCCCCCTCCCGCCACACTGAGGAAGTCGCCCCCCCTCCCGCCACACTGAGGAAGTCGCCCCCCCTCCCGCCACACTGAGGAAGTCGCCCCCCCTCCCGCCACACTGAGGAAGTCGCCCCCCCTCCCGCCACACTGAGGAAGTCGCCCCCCTCCCGCCACACTGAGGAAGTCGCCCCCCCCCTCGCCACACTGAGGAAGTCGCCCCCCTCGCCACACTGAGGAAGTCGCCCCCCCCCTCGCCACACTGAGGAAGTCGCCCCCCCCTCGCCACACTGAGGAAGTCGCCCCCCCTCGCCACACTGAGGAAGTCGCCCCCCCTACACCGAGGGCCCTGAGGAAATCGCCCCCCCGCCACACCGAGGGCCCTGAGGAAGTCGCCCCCCCTACACCGAGGGCCCTGAGAAAGTTGCCCCCCCTACACCGAGGGCCCTGAGAAAGTCGCCCCCCCCTACACCGAGGGCCCTGAGGAAGTCGCCCCCCCTACACCGAGGGCCCTGAGGAAGTCGCCCCCCCTACACCGAGGGCCCTGAGGAAGTCGCCCCCCCTACACCGAGGGCCCTGAGGAAGTCGCCCCCCCTACACCGAGGGCCCTGAGGAAGTCGCCCCCCCCCTACACCGAGGGCCCTGAGGAAGTCGCCCCCCCTACACCGAGGGCCCTGAGGAAGTCGCCCCCCCTACACCGAGGGCCCTGAGGAAGTCGCCCCCCCTACACCGAGGGCCCTGGAGGAAGTCGCCCCCCCTACACCGAGGGCCCTGGAGGAAGTCGCCCCCCCCTACACCGAGGGCCCTGAGGAAGTCGCCCCCCCCTACACCGAGGGCCCTGAGGAAGTCGCCCCCCCCTACACCGAGGGCCCTGAGGAAGTCGCCCCCCCTACACCGAGGGCCCTGGAGGAAGTCGCCCCCCCTACACCGAGGGCCCTGAGGAAGTCGCCCCCCCTACACCGAGGGCCCTGGAGGAAGTCGCCCCCCCTACACCGAGGGCCCTGAGGAAGTCGCCCCCCCCTACACCGAGGGCCCTGAGGAAGTCGCCCCCCCTACACCGAGGGCCCTGAGGAAGTCGCCCCCCCCCTCGCCACACTGAGGAAGTCGCCCCCCCCCTCGCCACACTGAGGAAGTCGCCCCCCCCCTCGCCACACTGAGGAAGTCGCCCCCCCCCTCGCCACACTGAGGAAGTCGCCCCCCCCCTCGCCACACTGAGGAAGTCGCCCCCCCCCTCGCCACACTGAGGAAGTCGCCCCCCCCCTCGCCACACTGAGGAAGTCGCCCCCCCCTCGCCACACTGAGGAAGTCGCCCCCCCCCTCGCCACACTGAGGAAGTCGCCCCCCCCTCGCCACACTGAGGAAGTCGCCCCCCCCTCGCCACACTGAGGAAGTCGCCCCCCCCCTCGCCACACTGAGGAAGTCGCCCCCCCCCTCGCCACACTGAGGAAGTCGCCCCCCCCCCTCGCCACACTGAGGAAGTCGCCCCCCCTCCTCGCCACACTGAGGAAGTCGCCCCCCCCTCGCCACACTGAGGAAGTCGCCCCCCCCCTCGCCACACTGAGGAAGTCGCCCCCCCCCCTCGCCACACTGAGGAAGTCGCCCCCCCCTCGCCACACTGAGGAAGTCGCCCCCCCCCTCGCCACACTGAGGAAGTCGCCCCCCCTCGCCACACTGAGGAAGTCGCCCCCCCTCGCCACACTGAGGAAGTCGCCCCCCCCTCGCCACACTGAGGAAGTCGCCCCCCCCTACACCGAGGGCCCTGAGGAAGTCGCCCCCCCCTACACCGAGGGCCCTGAGGAAATCGCCCCCCCGCCACACTAAGTCGCCCCCCGAGGAAGTCCTTCGCCTATCACCCCTACACTGAGGGCTCTCGAGGAAGTCACACGCCACACTGAGGGCCCTGAGGAAGTCGCCCCCCCCTACACCGAGGGCCCTGAGGAAGTCCCCCCTGCCATACTGAGGGCCCCCGAGGAAGTCGCCCCCCCCTACACCGAGGGCCCTGAGGAAGTCCCCCGCCACACTGAGGGCCCCAAGGAAGTCCCCCCACACCCCTCTTCCTCCCTGGGGGCCCATAAAGTCCCCCATCTTTGGCCCCTGGCAATCCACCCCCTTCTGGTGTCCCATAAAGTTCCCCCCTCCCCCATAGTTATCCCCACTCCCCCCTGGGACCCCATGAAGCCCCCCTATTGGGCCCCTGGCACCCCATCCCCCACACAGAAGGTCCCCGGAGTCTCCCGCCATATTGGGGCCCCCCGGACTCCTCCTCCCCCGGGGCCCCTTAGCCTCCCCTCCCCCCCACTCCCGGGTCCCCTCCTCCTCCCCCTCACTCACCCTCTAGCAGGCGGCTGATCAGACTGTCCACGTTCAGCTCTGCGTCCGCCATTTTCCTCTCCCTCACAGCCGAGCCGAGCCGAGCACGACGATCCGGGCGGAGCTGCGTCACAACACGACAGCCTCACACCCCGCGGGAGGAGCCAGTCCCCAGCAACAGCCAATCACCGCACACTCAGACTGGGGACACGCCCCCTCCGAGAAACAATAGCGCAGATCGCCGGTGAAGGGAGGGAAGGGGCGGAGTCAGGACGTCGAGCCCTCCACAGTGATCGGATTGGATGAAAACGCTGGACGTCAGGTGAATCCCCGCCTTTGGGGGGCGGTAACTATCTGACGGCCCGCTTCTTTCTCTCAGTGTGCCCCGCCCCCCGCGTCCTTACTCCGGCTGGTAACGAACTGCAGATGGCGCGCACCGGACACGCCCCCACAGCCCGCCCGCTGCCATGGAGACAAGGAGAGGGAGGAGCTGGGCGGGGTCCTGGGCTGTGTTGTGCCCGCTTTTCTCCGACCGCTGCCATGACGACGGTGACGTCGCACTGACAGGAGGGGGAGGGGCTTAGAGCAGAGCGCAGAATGATACATTGTTACCGCCCACCCCGCCATGGCTACAATGGATCTTCATTTAAAGGGGAACTCCCCCCCAAATGTATAATAATCAGAGATTGTTACCGCCCACCCCTCACTGGCTACAATGGATCTTCATTTAAAGGGGAACTCCCCCCCAAATGTATAATAATCAGAGATTGTTACATTGTTACCGCCCACCCCTCACTGGATCTTCATTTAAAGGGGAACTCCCCCCAATGTATAATAATAAGAGATTGTTACATTGTTACCGCCCACCCCTCACTGGATCTTCATTTAAAGGGGAACTCCCCCCCAATGTATAATATTCAGAGATTGTTACATTGTTACCACCCACCCCTCACTGGATCTTCATTTAAAGGGGAACTCCCCCCCAATGTATAATAATCAGAGATTGTTACCGCCCACCCCTCACTGGATCTTTATTTAAAGGGGAACTCCCCCCCAAATGTATAATAATCAGAGATTGTTACATTGTTACCGCCCACCCCTCACTGGATCTTCATTTAAAGGGGAACTCCCCCCAAATGTATAATTATCAGATTGTTACCGCCCACCCCTCACTGGATCTTCGTTTAAAGGGGAACTCCCCCCAATGTATAATAATCAGATTGTTACATTGTTATCACCCACCCCTCACTGGCTACAATGGATCTTCATTTAAAGGGGAACTCCCCCCCCAAATGTATAATAATCAGATTGTTACCGCCCACCCCTCACTGGATCTTCATTTAAAGGGGAACTCCCCCAAAATGTATAATAATCAGAGATTGTTACATTGTTACCGCCCACCCCTCACTGGATATTCATTTAAAGGGGAACTCCCCCCCAATGTATAATATTCAGAGATTGTTACATTGTTACCACCCACCCCTCACTGGATCTTCATTTAAAGGGGAACTCCCCCCCAATGTATAATAATCAGAGATTGTTACCGCCCACCCCTCACTGGATCTTTATTTAAAGGGGAACTCCCCCCCAAATGTATAATAATCAGAGATTGTTACATTGTTACCGCCCACCCCTCACTGGATCTTCATTTAAAGGGGAACTCCCCCCAAATGTATAATTATCAGATTGTTACCGCCCACCCCTCACTGGATCTTCATTTAAAGGGGAACTCCCCCCAAATGTTAAATTATCAGATTGTTACCGCCCACCCCTCACTGGATCTTCGTTTAAAGGGGAACTCCCCCCAATGTATAATAATCAGATTGTTACATTGTTATCACCCACCCCTCACTGGCTACAATGGATCTTCATTTAAAGGGGAACTCCCCCCCCAAATGTATAATAATCAGATTGTTACCGCCCACCCCTCACTGGATCTTCATTTAAAGGGGAACTCCCCCAAAATGTATAATAATCAGAGATTGTTACATTGTTACCGCCCACCCCTCACTGGATATTCATTTAAAGGGGAACTCCCCCAATGTATAATAATCAGAGATTGTTACATTGTTACCGCCCACCCCTCACTGGATCTTCATTTAAAGGGGAACTCCCCCCCAAATGTATAATAATCAGAGATTGTTACCGCCCACCCCTCACTGGATCTTCATTTAAAGGGATACTCCCCCCCAAATGTATAACAATTAGAGATTGTTACTGCCCACCGGCTACAATGTATCCTCATTTAAAGGGGAACTCCCCCCAATGTATAATAATCAGATTGTTACATTGTTATCACCTACCCCTCACTGGCTACAATGGATCTTCATTTAAAGGGGAACTCCCCCCCCAAATGTATAATAATCAGATTGTTACCGCCCACCCCTCACTGGATCTTCATTTAAAGGGGAACTCCCCCAAAATGTATAATAATCAGAGATTGTTACATTGTTACCGCCCACCCCTCACTGGATATTCATTTAAAGGGGAACTCCCCCAAAATGTATAATAATCAGAGATTGTTACATTGTTACCGCCCACCCCTTTACTGGCTACAATGGTTCCTCATTTAAAGGGGAACTCCCCCCATATATATATATATATATAATCGCATCAATCAGAGATTGTTACCTCCCACACATCATCCCAATCTAACACAATGTATCTTTATAAAGGAAATCTCCTCCTCCTCTGATACAAAGTATCTCATGCATCTTTGTTTAACCCTTTCACTGCTGGAGCTGCTTTCGTGTTTTTTGCACTTTAAAAAAAAAAAAATCAGGGCGGAGCTTAAAGTTTTTGGATGTAACAAATTATTATTATTTTTAATATACATTTTCTAATCACATGGGAGACAAAAAGTCGGGAATGTGATTGACTTTTGGTGACGGTTCTCTCGGGATCAGCCTTATTCTCACATTTTTTTTGTTTACAAGTACGAATCAGTATTTTTTTTTTTTTTTGCTAGAAAATTACTTAGAACCCCCCAAACATTATACAAAATAAAATGGCGATCGTTGCAATTTTGTTACGTCACACGGTATTTGTGCACCAGTTTTTCAAACACAATTTTTTTGGGGGAAAAAATACACTTTAATGAGTTTGGAAAAAAAAAACACAATACATAACCCCATTTTTTTGTAAAATATAAAAAAAAAAGATGTTACGCCGAGTAAATAGATACCAAACATGTCACACTTTAAAATTGCGCACGCTCGCGGAATGGCGACAAACGACGACACTTAAAAATCTTCATAGGCGACACTTTACATTTTTTTTTTTTACAGATTACCAGTTTAGTGTTACAGAGGAGGGGGGGGGGGGGGCGCCTTAAAACATTTTTTTCTTACTTTTTTTTTTCCTGTCCCTTTAATAAATATTTCCCCTTTTATTGTTGTTACAAGAAATGTGACAACAATAAAGCATGACAGGTCCTCTTTATGGAGAGATTTGGGGGGACAATATGATCCCCCCACACATCTCCTCTACAATGGAAAGCATCAGATCAAAAAAATAAAAATAATCATTGATCTAATAATGCTTTAACTACTTAATGACCGGGCCTATTTTTCTTGTTGTTTACAAGTTAAAATCATTTTTTTTGCTAGAAAATTACTTAGAACCCCCAAACATTATATATACATTTTTCAAACACCCTAGAGAATAAAATGGCGGTTGCTGTAATACTATATGTCACACCGTATTTGCGTGGCGGTCTTACAAGCACATTTTTTGGGGGGGGAAAAATACCCTTTTTAAATAAAAAAATAACACAACAGTAAACCTAGCACAATTTCTTTTTTATATTGTGAAAGATAATGTTACGCCGAGTAAATTGATACCCAACATATCACGCTTCAAAATTGCGCCCGCTCGTGGAATGGTGACAAAATTTGACCCTTAAAAAATCTCCATAGGTGACTTATTAAAAAGTTCTACAGGTTTCCAGTTTTGAGTTACAGAGGAGGTCTAAGGCTAGAATTATTGCTCTCACTCTAGCGATCGCGGCGATACCTTACGTCTGTGGTTTAAACATCGTTTTCATATGCGGGCACGACAAAGAGGGACCCCACCCCCAAGGGCAGAGGAGGAAGGAACTAGAAGGCCACACATCCTTCCCCTCAGAGCAGGAGGGTCAATCCCCCAGTCATAAATATTCATTATGCCCCAGCCAATCCCTGGAAGGAGGTGACCAGAAGGTGGCTGGGGAGGTTATAAATGTTTGGCAGGCCTTTGGAGAGGGTTCTTCCTCTGCTAGGCGGGTTCCAGTTCTCCTGGGGCTGCTGCTCCCTGGGAGGCAGCTACTCTAAGACAAGGATTGTAGTCTGGGTCTCAGCAGGAGCTGGGCTGAGGTCCTGGAGAAGATGGCTTATGGTTTTTTGCTGGAGGGCACTGTCCTGAAGTCCTGGTCTGGAGAAGTATCTTTTATTTTCCTCACTAAGGATCTTGTAAGGGGTAGGGTGATGGGGTGGTAGTCATGTCCTCCATGTTTCCCTCCTCGTTGGGTGCCAAGCAAGGGTCACACGAAAGGCCTACCCCAGGGTGGGTTCTTCTGGGCTACGTTAGGCACCTTGTACAGGGTCACTGTCTTACACATGGGGGACCTTTACATGAACAGACAACTGAACTCTAATAACCTCTCTTGATGTACATCGTGGTGGTCACTTATGTTTTTATTAGGGACATGCAGAGCCAATGCCCTCTCCACCTGTCCAGCGCATCACCACTACCTCACTCCCAGTAACAGCATGGAGCCCCACCGTGCACCTGGTGCTGACTCCATGCGTGCGCACTTACCTCTTCCGTACCTGTATACAGGTTGGGGACCTCAGCGGTGCTGGTCTGCGTCCGTTGCTATGGGAGACGGACAATACTGGCGCCAAACGACCTATTTAACCTGAGCTTCTGCACTGGCTAGTCGCTGTTTGGTCTTCAGCGTTCTGTGTGTGTTCCTGAGTCCTGTGTGTGACCTCTGATCTTGACCCAGTTTGTTCCTGACTATTCCTATCTGCTACCTGCCCTGACCCCCGGCTTGACCCTGGATTCTGCCTCTGCCCGCTGCTCCTGTTTGATCCTTCATTGCTTGTGACCTGACTTTTCTGCTGTCTGCCGTCTATGCCTGTCTTTTATCCCTGGGAAGATGTGCCCAGATGGTGGTGAGAGAGCCCATAAATAGTCTGAGGCTGGGGCAGCAGGGTGCAGAGTTCCCGGGTCCAGTCCCGCTGGAGGAGACCCCTGTGTAGGGGGGGCAGATTTCTAGAAGAAGCCGCTAGGAAGACATTGAGGTCCTAGCTAGGCTAGGCTGGGGGGGGCCTATTCAGAAGCTCAAGTCCTTGGAACAAGTTGGGTCTGGAGAAGCTCATTAGAGAAGGTCAGGAGGAAGTTGGTGGGGAAGAGTCCAGCTGTCCTGTGGTGGTGGTGAGTCTACATCTCCCTTACTGAGATTAGCCTGGTGAATATCGGTAGAAGGCAACGGGGGATCCTGTGGCTGAGGGAGTAAGTGACCCCGGTGCTGGAGAGTCAGGGACTGTGTGTAGCTTTTGAACTCTGGAAGGAATACAGGTCACCATCAGCAGAGAGATCCTGTGGGACATTCCTATTATTTGTAGTGTGTACCCAGAAAGTTGAGGTGTCCTCAAATTATTCACTTCTACAGTTTATCAGGGTATCCCATGCTCCCTACCCCTATCCAAGTTCAAAGTTCCCAATAAATAAAAAAAAAGGAACCCTTAGAATGTTCTTTGCCAGTGAAAGAGTGAGGAAAATGCTGAGTGCCTGGCTGTGTGTGCTCTACAGGGGGGAATAGGACTGCATTCACCAGCAGCTAGTATGGGGGTTCACTGGATAATGCTGGTTTCACTTCTTGCCTGGCAGTGGACTGTAATATGGTGGCTGTGCACATTGCCCCCAGTATGATCCTTCTGTGAAGACCTTCTATTACACATATACATTCTATTACCAAAAGTATTGGGACGCCTGCCTTTACACACACATGAACTTTAATGGCATCCCAGTTTTAGTCCGGAGGGTCCAATATTGAGTTGGCTCCGCCCTTTGCATCTATAACAGCTTCAACTCTTCTTGGAAGGCCGTCCACAAGGTTTAGGAGTGTGTCTATGGGAATGTTTGACCGTTCTTCCAGAAGTGCATTTGTGAGGTCAGGCACTGATGTTGGATGAGAAGGCCTGGCTCGCAGTCTCGGCTCTAATTCATCCCAAAGGTGTTCTATGGGGTTGAGGTCAGGACTCTGTGCAGGCCAGTCAAGTTCCTCCACCCCAAACTCGCTCATCCATGTCTTTATGGGCTTCGCTTTGTGCACTGGTGGGCAGTCATGTTGGAACAGGAAGGGGCCGTCCCCAAACTGTTCCCACAAAGTTGGGAGCATGAAATTGTCCAAAATGTCTTGGTATGCTGACGCCTTAAGAGTTCCCTTCACTGGAACTAAGGGGCCAAGCCCAACCCCTGAAAAAGGACCCCAGGAGGAACTTGACTGGCCCCAAACTCATCCATGTTTTTTAGGACTTTGCTTTGTGCACTGGTCCAAATCATTTGGTGGTGGGGGGATTATGGTGTGTGGGGGGAGGAGGGATTATGGTGTGGGGGGTTGTTTTTCAGGGGTTGGGCTTGGCCCCTTAGTTCCAGTGAAGGGAATTCTTAAAGTGTCAGCATACCAAGACATTTTGGACAATTTGATGCTCCCAACTTTGTGGGAACAGTTTGGGGATGGCCCCTTCCTGTTCCAACGAGCGAGCCAGGCCTTCTCTTCCAACATCAGTGGCTGACCTCACAAATGGTCTTCTGAAAGAATGGTCAAACATTCCCATAGACACACTCCTAAACCTTGTGGACGGCCTTCCCAGAAGGGTTGAAGCTGTTATAGCTGCAAAGGGCGGGCAAAGTCAATATTGAACCCTCCGGACTAAGACTGGGATGTCATTAAAGTTCATGTGTGTGTAAAGGCAGGCGTCCCAATACTTTTGGTAACATAGTGTAGATATCTCCTGCCAGCAGATCCTCCTGGCTTACTTTGATCAAATATGATTTTTGACCTTTCCACGATCAAATACTCCCCTCCCCCCCTGTGTCCCGTTTAATCTCTGTGTACCCAGGTGTGTCATCCCTCCCGTCCAACAAGGATTATAAAGAGACGTTCACACCATTAAACACTAAATGCTGGAACATTGCCCGGGAAAGGTGACATTTACCAAAATACCAATAATTTCCTAGATATGAGCCGTCCCGCTGTGGGACTTTGGCCTTCGTCCAATCAAAAACTGCTGAATAAACATAAATCTGTACCAATCTGGACGGGACTGCCCAGGAGCAAAATGTCTCTGCTAATTCCTGCATCATCCCTTCACAATATGCAGAATATAATAAGGGCAGAACAGACAGTTGCCCGGGGCCCCAGACTCCAGGGGGCCCATGGGGAGGCTGAAAAGGTTCTCTACTTCAGTGCTCTTCATGTCTTCATGGGCAGTTTTCTTTTTTTTTTTTTACTTTTGGTGATAAGCAGCCTTTGTATTGCATGTGATATAAATAAAGTTTTACTGAAAAAAGTGTAAAGCCCCCCCAAATGTTGAGCCCCCACCCCCCCACTTGAATGTAAAGGCACGTTGCACGTCTATGTGCGTATGGAACCTTCACCAAGCAGCTAGAGTGAGATGAATAAATCTGGGCCCATTATTAGCGGCTTCCCCCTGCATCTCCTCCTCCTCGGCGGCTTCCCCCTGCATCTCCTCCTCTTCAGTGGCTTCCCCCTGCGTCTCCTCCTCCTCGGTGGCTTCCCACCGTGTCTCCTCCTCCTCTGCAGCTTCCCCCTGCGTCTCCTTCTCCTTGGAGGCTTCCCCCTGCGTCTCCTCCTCTTCGGCAGCTTCCCCCTGCGTCTCCTCCTCTTCGGCAGCTTCCCCCTGCGTCTCCTCCTCCTTGGTGGCTTCCCCCTGCATCTCTTCCTCCTCAGTGGCTTCCCCCTGCGTCTCCTCCTCTTCGGTGGCTTCCCCCTGCGTCTCCTCCTCCTCGGTGGCTTCCCTTTGCGTCTCCTCCTCGGCGGCTTCCCCCTGCGTCTGCTCCTCCTTGGTGGCTTCCCCCTGCATCTCTTCCTCCTCGTGGCTTCCCCCTGCATCTCCTCCTCCTTGGTGGCTTCCCCCTGCATCTCCTCCACTTTGGTGGCTTCCCCCTGCGTCTCCTCCTCCTCTGTGGCTTTCCCCTGCATCTCCCCCTCCTCAGTGGCTTCCCCCTGCGTCTCCTCCTCTTCGGTAGCTTCCCCCTGCGTCTCCTTCTCGGCAGCTTCCCTCTGCGTCTCCTCTTCTTCGGCCGCTTCCCCCTGCATCTCTTGCTCTTCGGCGGTTCCCCCCTGCGTCTCCTCCTCCTCTGTGGCTTCCCCCTGCGTCTCCTCCTCCTCGGTGGCTTCCCCTTGCGTCTCCTCCTCTTGGTGGCTTCCCCCTGCATCTCCTCTGCCTCTGTGGCTTCCCCCTGCGTCTCCTCCTCTTCAGTGGCTTCCCCCTGCTTCTCCTCCTCTTGGTGGCTTCCCCCTGTGTCTCCTCCTCCTTGGTGGCTTCCCCCTGCATCTCCTCCTCTTTGGTGGCTTTCCCCTGCGTCTCCTCCTCCTCTGTGGCATCCCCTTGCGTCTCCTCCTCCTCTGCAGCTTCCCCCTGTGTCTCCTCCTCCTCGGTGGCTTCCCCCTGTGTCTCCTCTTCCTCGGTGGCTTCCCCCTGCGTCTCCTCCTCCTCAGCGGCTTCCCCCCGTGTCTCCTCCTCCTCGGTGGCTTCCCCCTGCATCTCCTCCTCCTCGGCGGCTTCCCCCTGCATCTCCTCCTCCTCGGTGGCTTCCCCCTGCATCTCCTCCTCCTTGGTGGCTTCCCCTTGCATCTCCTCCTCCTCGGTGGCTTCCCCCTGCATCTCCTCCTCCTCGGTGGCATCCCCCTGCATCTCCCCCTTCTCTGCAGCTTCCCCCTGCGTCTCCTCTTCCTCGGTGGCTTCCCCCTGCGTCTCCTCCTCCTCAGCGGCTTCCCCCCCTGTCTCCTCCTCCTTGGTGGCTTCCCCCTGTGTCTCCTTCTCGGTGGCTTCCCCTTGCGTCTCCTCCTCGGTAGCTTCCCCCTGTGTCTCCTTCTCCTCGGTGGCTTCCCCCTGTGTCTCCTTCTCCTCTGTGGCTTCTCCCTGTGTCTCCTCCTCCTCTGTGGCTTCCCCCTGCGTCTCCTCCTCCTCAGTGGCTTCCCCCTGCGTCTCCTCCTCCTTGGCGGCCTCCCCCTGCATCTCCTCCTCCTTGGTGGCTTCCCCTTATGTCTCCTCCTCCTCAGCAACTTCCCCCTGTGTCTCCTTGGCGGCTACCCCCTGCATCTCCTCCACCTCGGTGGCTTCCCCTTGTGTCTCCCCCTCCTCAGTGGCTTCCCCCTGCGTCTCCTCCTCAGTGGCTTCCCCCTGCATCTCCTCCTCCTCGGTGTCTTCCCCCTGTGTCTCCTCCTCCTCGTGGCTTCCCCTTGAATCTCCTCCTCAGCAGCTACCCCCTGCATCTCCTCCTCCTCGGTGGCTTCCCCCTGCGTCTCCTCCTCCTTGGCGGCTTCCCCCTGCATCTCCTCCTCCTCGGTGGCTTCCCCCTGCGTCTCCTCCTCCTTGGCGGCTTCCCCCTGCATCTCCTCCTCCTCGGTGGCTTCCCCTTATGTCTCCTCCTCCTCAGCAACTTCCCCCTGTGTCTCCTTGGCGGCTTCCCCCTGCATCTCCTCCACCTCAAGGGCTTCCCCTTGTGTCTCCCCCTCCTCAGTGGCTTCCCCCTGGGTCTCCTCCTCAGTGGCTTCCCCCTGCATCTCCTCCTCCTCGGTGTCTTCCCCTTGCATCTCCTCCTCCTCAGGGGATTCCCCCTTCGTCTACTCCTCCTCAGCAGCTTCCCCCTGCATCTCCTCCTCCTCGGTGGCTTCCCCCTGCGTCTCCTCCTCCTCGGTGGCTTCCCCTTGAATCTCCTCCTCAGCAGCTACCCCCTGCATCTCCTCCTCCTCGGTGGCTTCCCCCTGTGTCTCCTCCTCCTCGGCAGCTTCCCCCTGCATCTCCTCCTCCTCGGTGGCTTCCCCCTGCGTCTCCTCCTCCTCTGCGGCTTCCCCCTTCTTCTCCTCGGCGGCTTCCCCCTGCATCTTCTCCTCCTCGGTGGCTTCCCTCTGTGTCTCCTTCTCCTCTGTGGCTTCCCCCTGCATTTCCTTCTCCTCGGTGGCTTCCCCTTGCATCTCCTCCTCGGCGGCTTCCCCCTGCGTCTCCTCCTCCTCTGTGGCTTCCCCCTGCATCTCCTCCTCCTCGGTGGCTTCCCCCTGCATTTCCTCCTCCTCGGTGGTCCCCCTGCGTCTCCTCCTCCCTGGTGGCTTCCCCCTGCGTCTCCTCCTCCTTGGTGGCTTCCCCCTGTGTCTCCTCCTCCTCGGTGGCTTACCCCTGCGTCTCCTCCTCCTCGGTGGCTTCCCCCTGCGTCTCCTCCTCAGTGGCTTCCCCCTGCATCTCCTCCTCCTCGGTGGCTTCCCCCTGCGTCTCCTACTCCTCGGTGGCTTCCCCCTGTGTCTCCTCCTCCTCGGTGGCTTCCCCCTGCGTCTCCTCGGTGGCTTCCCCCTGCATCTCCTCCTCTTCGGTGGCTTCCCCCTGCGTCTCCTCCTCCTCAGTGGCTTCCCCCTGCGTCTCCTCCTCCTCGGCGGCTTCCCCCTGCGTCTTCTCCTCCTCGGTGGCTTCCCCTATGTCTCCTCCTCCCCGGTGGCTTCCCCCTGCATCTCCTCCTCCTCGGTGGCTTCCCCTACGTCTCCTCTTCCCCGGTGGCTTCCCCCTGCATCTCCTCCTCCTCGGTGGCTTCCCCCTGTGTCTCCTCCTCCTGGGTGGCTTCCCCCTGCATCTCCTCCTCCTCGGTGGCTTCCCCCTGCGTCTCCTCCTCAGTGGCTTCCCCCTGCATCTCCTCCTCCTCGGTGTCTTCCCCTTGAATCTCCTCCTCAGCAGCTACCCCCTGCATCTCCTCCTCCTCGGTGGCTTCCCCCTGCGTCTCCTTCTCCTTGGCGGCTTCCCCCTGCATCTCCTCCTCCTCGGTGGCTTCCCCTTGCATCTCCTCCTCCTCAGTGGATTCCCCCTTCGTCTCCTCCTCCTCAGCAGCTTCCCCCTGCATCTCCTCCTCCCCAGTGGCTTCCCCCTGCGTCTCCTCCTCCTCAGCAGCTTCCCCCTGCATCTCCTCCTCCCCGGTGGCTCCCCCCTGCATCTCCTCCTCCTCGGTGGCTTCCCCCTGCGTCTCCTCCTCCTCGGTGGCTTCCCCCTGCGTCTCCTCCTCCTCGGTGGCTTCCCCTGCGTCTCCTCCTCCTCGGCGGCTTCCCCCTGCATTTCCTTCTCCTCCTCGGTGGCTTCCCCTATGTCTCCTCCTCCCCCGGTGGCTTCCCCCTGCATCTCCTCCCCCTCGGTGGCTTCCCCCTGCATCTCCTCCTCCCCGGTGGCTTCCCCCTGCATCTCCTCCTCCTCGGTGGCTTCCCCCTGCATCTCCTCCTCCTCGGTGGCTTCCCCCTGTATCTCCTCCTCCCCGGTGGCTTCCCCCTGCATCTCCTCCTCCTCGGTGGCTTCCCCCTGCATCTCCTCCTCCTGGGTGGCTTCCCCCTGCATCTCCTCCTCCTCGGTGGCTTCCCCCTGTGTCTCCTCCTCCCCGGTGGCTTCCCCCTGCATCTCCTCCTCCTCGGTGGCTTCCCCCTGCATCTCCTCCTCCTGGGTGGCTTCCCCCTGCATCTCCTCCTCCTCGGTGGCTTCCCCCTGTGTCTCCTCCTCCTCGGTGGCTTCCCCCTACGTCTCCTCCTCCTCGGTGGCTTCCCCCTGCGTCTCCTCCTCCTCGGTGGCTTCCCCCTACGTCTCCTCCTCCTCGGTGGCTTCCCCCTGCGTCTCCTCCTCCTCGGTGGCTTCCCCCTGCGTCTCCTCCTACTTGGCAGCCAATTCTCCTCTCGACCAATCAGGTCTTAAGACCAGCTTCCAGAATGGCCGGAGGAGATTTAGGAAGACAATAACGAATATTAATTCACTATTGTCATACAACTGGGTGGGCTTCGGGCGCAGTGCTCTGTGCACCCCGAGCCCACCCTTTATTGAAGCCAATTAGAGCCTCAGGCTCTAATCATGTACTTCTAAAAAAAAAAACCCCATTGGAATCCATGTGTCCTGCGCCCTGCATGTAGATTAGGAGCCTGGCGCACGGATTAGGGAGTGGCGCCCCTACGCCCCTAATGGAGCAGCTGCCACTGACCACCACTATTTAACTCCCAAGGGCCTCTGCTTTTCAGAAAATGTATCATGCTTGGGGGTTTCATTCAACCAATAAAAGGGAAAAAAATACACAATCCCATTTACACACTCCTATATACACACCCCTATATACACACCCCTATATACACACTCCTATATACACACTCCTATATACACACTCCTATATACACAATCCTATATACACAATCCTATATACACACTCCTATATACACAATCCTATATACACACTCCTATATACACACTCCTATATACACACCCCTATATACACACACTCCTATATACACACCCCTATATACACACTCCTATATACACACCCCTATATACACACTCCTATATACACACTCCTATATACACACTCCTATATACACACCCCTATATACACACTCCTATATACACACTCCTATATACACAATCCTATATACACACCCCTATATACACACTCCTATATACACACTCCTATATACACAATCCTATATACACACCCCTATATACACACTCCTATATACACACTCCTATATACACAATCCTATATACACACCCCTATATACACACTCCTATATACACACTCCTATATACACAATCCTATATACACACCCCTATATACACAATCCTATATACACACTCCTATATACACACTCCTATATACACACCCCTATATACACACCCCTATATACACACTCCTATATACACACTCCTATATACACACTCCTATATACACACCCCTATATACACACTCCTATATACACACTCCTATATACACACTCCTATATACACACACTCCTATATACACACTCCTATATACACACCCCTATATACACACTCCTATATACACACTCCTATATACACACCCCTATATACACACCCCTATATACACACTCCTATATACACACTCCTATATACACACTCCTATATACACACTCCTATATACACAATCCTATATACACACCCCTATATACACACCCCTATATACACACTCCTATATACACACCCCTATAAACACACCCCTATAAACACACTCCTAGATTAGGGTTGCCACTTGTCCAGGATTCACATCAGGGTTTTGAATCATGTGTTCGGGTTTCAGTCCACTTGAAAGCCGGACACATTGTTCAGACAGGAATATGGCTTGGAACAGGAGGGTGGGGGGGCACTATGTGCGCTGCATTACTATTCTCTTTGGAGTGCCCAAAGGTGTCGCAGGTCTGTTACAATCCTATATTGTATACTAAAAGAAAAAAATGTATTGTGTGCCGGTGTTCAGGTTTGGCTTGAAGAAAAAGTGACAACCCTACCCTATATATACAAACCTATATATACACACTCCTATATACACACCCCTATACACACACCCATATATACACACTCCTATATACACACGCCTATATACACAAACTCCTATATACACATAATCCTATATACACCCCCTATATATACACACTTCTATATACACACCCCTATATACATACTCCTATATACACACTCCTATAATATACACACCCCTATATACATACTCCTATATACACACTCCTATAATATACACACTCCTATATACACAATCCTATATACACACTCCTATACACACACCCATATATACACACTCTTATATACACACTCCTATATACACAATCCTATATACACAACCTACACAACCCTATATACACACTCCTATATACACACTCCTATATACACACTCCTATATACACACTCCGATAATATACACAACATACACAACCCTATATACACACCCCTATATACACACTCCTATATACACACATTTCTTCAGGTTTCGGGGCTGTCGTTGGGCAATACGGACTTTCAGCTCCCTCCAAAGATTTTCTATTGGGTTCAGGTCTGCAGACTGGCTGGAACACTCCAGGACCTTGAGATGCTTCTTACGGAGCCACTCCTTAGTTGCCCTGACTGTGTGTTTCGGGTCGTTGTCATGCTGGAAGACCTGGCCACGACCCATCTTCAATGCTCTTACTTAGGGAAGGAGGTTGTTGGCCAAGATCTCCCGATACATGGCCCCATCCATCCTCCCCTCAATACGGTGCAGTCGCCCTGTCCCCTTTGCAGAAAAGCAGCCCCAAAGAATGATGTTTCCACCTCCATGCTTCACGGTTGGGATGGTGTTCTTGGGGTTGTACTCATCCTTCTTCTTCCTCCGAACACGGCGAGTGGAGTTTAGACCAAAAAGCTCTATTTTTGTCTCATCAGACCACATGACCTTCTCCCATTCCTCCTCTGGATCATTCAGATGGTCATTGGCAAACTTCAGATGGGCCTGGACATGCGCCTGCTTGAGCAGGGGGGCCGTGCATGCACTGTAGGATTGTAATCCATGACGGCGTAATGTGTTACTAATGTTTTTCTTTGAGACTGTGGTCCCAGCTCTCTTCAGGTCATTGACCAGGTCCTGCTGTGTAGCTCTGGGCTGATCCCTCACCTTCCTCATGATCATTGATGCCCCACGAGGTGAGATCTGGCATGGAGCCCCAGACCGAGGGAGATTGACCATCTTCTTGAACTTCTTCCATTTTCTAATAATTGCGCCAACAGTTGTTGCCTTCTCACCAAGCTGCTTCCCTATTGTCCTGTAGCCCATCCCAGCCTTGTGCAGGTCTACAATGTTATCCCCGATGTCCTTACACAGCTCTCTGGTCTTGGCCATTGTGGAGAGGTTGGAGTCTGTTTGAGTGTGGACAGGTGTCTCTTATACAGGTAATGAGTGGAGAACAGGGGGGCTTCTTAAAGAAAAAATAACATGTCTGTGAGAGCCGGAATTCTTACTGGTTGGTAGGTGATCAAATACTTATGTCATCCAATAAAATGCAAATTAATTATTTAAGAATCATACAATGTGATTTTCTGGATTATTGTTCTCGATTCCGTCTCTCACAGTTGAAGATTATCTATGTTAAAATATACAGATCCCTACATGCTTTGTAAGGAGGAAAACCTGCAACATTGGCCGTGTATCAAATACTTGTTCTCCCCACTGTGTATACACAATCCTATATACAGTGGGGACGGAAAGTATTCAGACCCCCTTACATTTTTCAGTCTTTGTTATATTGCAGCCATTTGCTAAAATCATTTAAGTTCATTTTTTCCTCATTATTAAACACACAGCACCCCATATTGTACACACAGCGCCCCATATTGTACACACAGCACCCCATATTGTATACACAGCACCTCATATTGTACACACAGCACCTCATATTGTACACACAGCACCCCATATTGTACACACAGCACCCCATATTGTATACACAGCACCCCATATTGTACACACAGCACCCCATATTGTACACACAGCACCCCATATTGTACACACAGCGCCCCATATTGTACACACAGCCCCCCATATTGTACACACAGCACCTCATATTGTACACACAGCGCCCCATATTGTACACACAGCCCCCCATATTGTACACACAGCACCTCATATTGTACACACAGCCCCCCATATTGTACACACAGCACCTCATATTGTACACACAGCCCCCCATATTGTACACACAGCTCCCCATATTGTACACACAGCCCCCCATATTGTACACACAGCCCCCCATATTGTACACACAGCTCCCCATATTGTACACACAGCCCCCCATATTGTACACACAGCCCCCCATATTGTACACACAGCACCCCATATTGTACACACAGCACCTCATATTGTACACACAGCACCTCATATTGTACACACAGCACCCCATATTGTACACACAGCACCCCATATTGTACACACAGCTCCCCATATTGTACACACAGCACCTCATATTGTACACACAGCACCCCATATTGTACACACAGCACTCCATATTGTACACACAGCACCCCATATTGTACACACAGCCCCCCATATTGTACACACAGCACCCCATATTGTACACACAGCACCCCATATTGTACACACAGCACCCCATATTGTACACACAGCTCCCCATATTGTACACACAGCCCCCCATATTGTACACACAGCCCCCCATATTGTACACACAGCACCCCATATTGTACACACAGCACCCCATATTGTACACACAGCTCCCCATATTGTACACACAACACCCCATATTGTACACACAGCTCCCCATATTGTACACACAGCCCCCCATATTGTACACACAGCCCCCCATATTGTACACACAACACCCCATATTGTACACACAGCACCCCATATTATACACACAGCACCCCATATTGTACACACATCACCCCATATTGTACACACAGCACCCCATATTGTACACACAGCCCCCCATATTGTACACACAGCACCTCATATTATACACACAGCACCCCCATATTGTACACACAGCACCCCATATTGTACACACAGCACCCCATATTATACACACAGCACCCCATATTGTACACACAACACCCCATATTGTACACACAGCACCCCATATTGTACACACAGCTCCCCATATTGTACACACAGCACCCCATATTGTACACACAGCACCCCATATTGTACACACAGCCCCCCATATTGTACACACAGCACCCCATATTGTACACACAGCACCCCATATTATACACACAGCACCCCATATTGTACACACAGCACCCCATATTGTATACACAGCACCTCATATTGTACACACAGCCCCCATATTGTACACACAGCACCTCATATTGTACACACAGCACCCCATATTGTATACACAGCACCTCATATTGTACACACAGCCCCCATATTGTACACACAGCACCTCATATTGTACACACAGCACCCCCATATTATACACACAGCACCCCATATTATACACACAGCACCCCCATATTATACACACAGCACCCCATATTGTACACACAGCACCCCATATTGTACACACAGCACTCCATATTGTACACACAGCCCCCCATATTATACACACAGCACCCCATATTGACAGAAAAACACAGAATTGTTGACATTTTTGCAGATTTATTAAAAAAGAAAAACTGAAATATCACATGGTCCTAAGTATTCAGACCCTTTGCTGTGACACTCATATATATAACTCAGGTGCTGTCCATTTGGGGACAGCACCAATATGGGGTGCTGTGTGTACAATATGGGGTGCTGTGTATACAATATGGGGTGCTGTGTATACAATATGGGGTGCTGTGTGTACAATATGGGGTGCTGTGTATACAATATGGGGTGCTGTGTGTACAATATGGGGTGTTGTGTGTACAATATGGGGTGCTGTGTATACAATATGGGGTGCTGTGTATACAATATGGGGTGCTGTGTGTACAATATGGGGTGCTGTGTATACAATATGGGGTGCTGTGTGTACAATATGGGGTGTTGTGTGTACAATATGGGGTGCTGTGTGTACAATATGGGGTGCTGTATGTACAATATGGGGTGCTGTGTGTACAATATGGGGCGCTGTGTGTACAATATGGGGTGTTGTGTGTACAATATGGGGGGCTGTGTGTACAATATGAGGTGCTGTGTGTACAATATGGGGTGCTGTGTGTACAATATGGGGGGCTGTGTGTACAATATGGGGGGCTGTGTGTACAATATGGGGTGCTGTGTGTACAATATGGGGTGCTGTGTGTACAATATGGGGTGTTGTGTGTACAATATGGGGTGCTGTGTGTACAATATGGGGTGCTGTATGTACAATATGGGGTGCTGTGTGTACAATATGGGGCGCTGTGTGTACAATATGGGGTGTTGTGTGTACAATATGGGGGGCTGTGTGTACAATATGAGGTGCTGTGTGTACAATATGGGGTGCTGTGTGTACAATATGGGGGGCTGTGTGTACAATATGGGGGGGCTGTGTGTACAATATGGGGTGCTGTGTGTACAATATGGGGGGCTGTGTGTACAATATGGGGGCTGTGTGTACAATATGGGGGGGCTGTGTGTACAATATGGGGTGCTGTGTGTACAATATGGGGGGCTGTGTGTACAATATGAGGCGCTGTGTGTACAATATGGGGGGGCTGTGTGTACAATATGGGGTGATGTGTGTACAATATGGGGTTCTGTGTGTACAATATGGGGGGCTGTGTGTACAATATGGGGGGCTGTGTGTACAATATGGGGGGCTGTGTGTACAATATGGGGTGCTGTGTGTACAATATGGGGGGCTGTGTGTACAATATGGGGGGCTGTGTGTACAATATGGGGTGCTGTGTGTACATTAATGAGGAAATAATGAATTGAAATGATTTTAGCAAATGGCTGCAATATAACAAAGAGTGAAAAATTTAAGGGGGTCTGAATATTTTCCGTCCCAACTGTACACACCCCTATATACACACCCCTATATATATATATATATATATATACACTCCTATATATACAGTTGATGCAGAGGAAGGTGAAAACCCCAGCAAAGTATAATCCAATCCGCTGCAGTGGGGGAAGAAATTCCCTCCTGATCCCCCAAGAAGTGATTGGATATTCCCGGGATCACCTTTCCCTATAAATGTTACTCTCCAGTTATATTATGATGGGATCCTGATCTCCGCTCCCTCTTTTTTATTGATCACAGACGTCACTCAGATCAGCAAAAAAAAAACCACATAAATATAAACGTGCGGTGTTCCCTCCTGCGTCGGCCGTGACGCTCAGGTGTTACTCAGGACTGTATTCTTCTCTTCATTAATATTTATTAGGATGGCGTGCCGCTGGACGGGGGAGGTAATTATTAACACGCCCATACGCTCACACGGTGATAATTAAAGGAACTCGTCATCTTATGAAGCTCGTGTGTCTCATCTGTTGGCGGCATAAAAATCCTGTATAATAATAATAACACCTGAGCGTTTGGTAAACATATTTTTGTGAGCGTTTACGAAACACGGAAAAAAATGCATGTTGCTGATTTGCGACGTTATACAGTATGTGACAAAAGTAAGTACACCCCTCAGTCACATTTTTGTAAATATTTTATTCTTTTCATGTGACAACACTGAAGAAATGACACTTGTCTACAATGTAAAGTAGTGAGTGTACAGCTTGTATAACAGTGTAAATTTGCTGTCCCCTCAAAATAACTCAACACACAGCCATTAATGTCTAAACAAAAAATAGACACAATATGGTGAGAATTACTCCTGCGCTTGTGAGAGCGTTAGTTGTGTACTTCGGATAGTATTTTAGATGGTGAAAAAATGTAAAAGAGATGGTAATGCGTGTCCCGCTGCCTCAGCTGACCAGGGGTGGTCTGGAGAAGACTTTGTGGAAGGAGGTGGATGGAGGGCATGTGATCAACCGCTTACATCAAAACATATTTGGTTTAATCATGTATAATGGAATACAAACAAATAAATATACCCATCTGAATAATACAAATAATACTTTCATAAAAACAGGTGACAGAATATACACTGAAGGTTAAAATGCCCATGTAGAGGCAGATGTTTAAACAAGGCTGACGCGTTTCGAGGGGGACCTCTTCATTAGAGCCTGAGAGAACAGGAACACAGTCTATGTAAGCCAGTAAGCTGACATGTGTACATGAGGCGGAGTGGCTAGTAGGAGGGTATGTCCTGTGATGTATAGTTACTTATTCTGAGCTCCATAACAGTCCACTTCCAAATGTTCTACTTACATGGTATAGTAGGAGAGTTGTAGGTATTTCTTTTTCGGTAGTGCAGGATCGTTGTGTAAGCCTGTCTTCAAGGAAGTATGAGGAAGTGCTGCAGCCTGTACACATCCCTGGGGGCAGGGACCGCCTAATTCAAGTGCAATGGGAAAGTGTAAGAGGTGTCCTGGGATGGTGCCAGAGCTGCAGAAGCCTGAGGAGCTGTCTCTCTGTCTGAGACGCAGGTATGCAGTCAATTAATGTCTAAACCGCTGGCAACAAAAGTCAGTACACCCCTAAGTGAAAATGTCCAAATTGGGCCCAAAGTGTCAATATTTTGTGTGGCCACCATTATTTTCCAGCACTGCCTTAACCCTCTTGGGCATGGAGGTCACCAGAGCTTCACAGGTTGTCACTGGAGTCCTCTTCCCCTCCCCCATGATGACATCACAGAGCTGGTGGATGTTAGAGACCTTGTGCTCCTCCACCTTCCGTTTGAGGATGCCCCACAGATGATCAATAGGGTTTAGGTCTGGAGACATGCTTGGCCAGTCCATCACCTTTACCCTCAGCTTCTTTAGCAAGGCAGTGGTGGTCTTGGAGGTGTGTTTGGGGTGGTTATCATGTTGGAATACTGCCCTGCGGTCCAGTCTCTGAAGGGAGGGGATCATGCTCTGCTTCAGTATGTCACAGTACATGTTGGCATTCATGGTTCCCTCAATGATCTGTAGCCCCCCAGTGCCGGCAGCACTCATGCACCCCCAGACCATGACACTCCCACCACCATGTTTGACTGTAGGCAAGACACACTTGTCTTTGTCCTCCTCACCTGGTTGCCCCCACACACGCTTGTCACCATCTGAACCAAATACGTTTATCTTGGTCTCATCAGACCACAGGACATGGTTCCAGTAATCCATGTCCTTAGTCTGCTTGTCTTCAGCAAACTGTTTGTGGTCTTTCTTGTGCATCATCTTTAGAAGAGGCTTCCTTCTGGGACAAAAGCCATGCAGACCAATTTGATGCAGTGTGCGGCGTATGGTCTGAGCACTGACAGGCTGACCCCCCCACCCCTACAACCTCTGCAGCAATGCTGGCAGCACTCATACGTCTATTTCCCAAAGACAACCTCTGGATATGACGCTGAGCACGTGACCTCAACTTCTTTGTTGGACCATGGTGAGGCCTGTTCTGAGTGGAACCTGTCCTGTTATACCGCTGTATGGTCTTGGCCACCGTGCTGCAGCTCAGTTTCAGGGTCTTGGCAATCTTCTTATAGCCTAGGCCATCTTTATGTAGAGCAACAATTCTTTTTTTTCAGATCCTCAGAGAGTTGTTTGCCATGAGGTGCCATGTTGTACTTCCAGTGACCAGTATGAGAGAGTGAGAGCGATAACACCAAATTTAACACACCTGCTCCCCATTCACACCTGAGACCTTGTAACACTAACGTACAAAAAATCTTAGCCCGTGGGACTTTAAATGAGGTGATCATAGAGGTCATAACAAGTAAATGGAATAAATTTAAGGATTTATTGAAATTCCAAAAACATCATCATAAATGAGCATGAACATAAAAACATCATGAAGTATATAGCTTACAACCATAAACATGTTCGGTACAATGCTGGAAATACATAATGTACATATACATCTATATACTTGACGCGTTTCGCCAGCTCTGCTCGCTTCCTCAGGAGTTGATGCATGTGCAAGGTATCTAAAAGATAAATATCAATAAGATACAGCATTTAATGATGGTTAAGGTTAGAAAAGAAGCAGGGGGCCTGTATAGGGCACCCCATACTTACATTATGGTCAATTGGTCCCAAAGACTGATCCCCAATGATGACAGCGGAGAATGCTCAAACCCGGAGCTGAAGGAGCGTGACCTGCAGTAGCCACCCGGAGGCCTGGTGGAGGGCGAAGAAGTGGGGTGAAAAGAAATGTGTCCCTTGATATGCCCCATTGGCCATATATGTCATAACAACTGTAACAGAAATATATATGTATCTAAGTCCATTGACAGTAACCACAATAATGATCTGCGACTTTAAATATTTGGAAAGTATTCATGTTACATAATGAGGTCAATAGAAATATGGGCATGGATGCAAACAGGGGAGGAAAGAGTGAGAAAAAGGCAGAGAGTGTGAAAAATGTGGAAGAAGAAATAGAAAAGAAAAGGAAAAGAAAAGATCTGTCCCTTGGTGTACCCCATTGACCATATATAACGTGACAGCTATACCAAAAATGAATATGTATCTAATTCTATTGATAGTTACCATAATAATGGTCTGGGAGTGTTTTTTTTTTTTTTTTGTAATACTAACGAGTCACATGACACTGGGGGAGGGAAAATGGCTAATTGGGCCCAATTTGGAGATTTTCACTTAGGGGTGTACTGACTTTTGTTGCCAGCGGTTTAGACATTATTGGCTGTGTGTTGAGTTATTTTGAGGGGACAGTAAATTTACACTGTTATACAAGCTGTACACTCACTACTTTACATTGTAGACAAGTGTCATTTCTTCAGTGTTGTCACATGAAAAGATAGAAGAAAATATTTTCACAAATGTGACCGAGGGGTGTACTTACTTTTGTCAGATACTGTATGTCTGAAAAATTTCAACAAAAACAATATGGAAAAAAAGAAAAAAAAAAACGCATGTGGCGTTTGCGGTAACCATTATAAATGGCACCTCAGATGCTGCAAGCAGATGCGCTTTTTGCCACGCAAAAAAAAAAGCAAAACAAATGCGGCAAAACATGCGGTTAAAAATGCGCAAAACTCAACGCAGGAAAAAAGCTACATGAGTTACTTTGTCCCGCGTAGGGCAGGGCATAAATGAGTCGATCACCCTCTGTGTGCTGTGCGAAAGCGTGCACCAGAAAAACGCACATAAAAAGTGCGTTTAGAAAGCGTTAGGTGTGAATGGGGCCTAATACATCAGAAAAAAATTTGTACAAGCAGTAAAAGTCACCTAAACTTAACCCAGTATCGGCCTCTTGCAGCTCCTGTACAGCAAAGCTCAGAGAGTAGGAAGGAGAAGCAGCACAAGAAGCCAGTCTGGTTTGCTGCAGTGCAAGTAGCATGCTGATAGAAGGAGAGAGCAGAGTGGCAGAGAGATAAGCTCATCGGTCTGCTCCTTCTTCTTTTCACTCTCCAGTCTCGAGGTGGGAGACAGATTGACACAGCTCTGTGGCAGAGCTGTGTCAATCTCAGAACTGGATATACAGAAATATACTTCAGCTGGTAAAACAGCTCCCTCGTATATATTTGCAATGGACCCTGGAGCTGTCGTTCTGAGCCCGGGTCACTGATCGGTAAGAAGCATGTATCCAGTGAAATCAGACTGCTCATCCTGAAAGAGGAAGGTCAGGCATGTTACCCGCCACTCTCCTCCCCCCACCCCACAAGCTCCCGGGGATTTATTTAAAACCCCAATACATATTTTTCCCTGCAGTCATTTTGCCGTTCTGGTGACATCCCCCGCTTCTTCTCCTTCTTCTTTGGGGGATGGGGGGGATTCTACCAGGTCTGAGCAGCATTCCTGTGAGTGCCAATCAGTCCTGGAGTTCTGTAAGCCAATGCAACATGATGACCCTCCCCCTAGGGGCCATGTAAAAACATGTGAGTACTTCTCAGTCCTGGAGTTCTGTAAGCCAAGGCAAAGTAATGGCCCACCCCCTAGGGGCCAAGTAAAAACATGTGAGTACCACTTAGTCCCAGTATTCTGTGAGGCAAACCAACATGATGACCCTCCCCCTAGGGGCCATGTAAAAACATGGGTACCACCCAGTCCTGGAGTTCTGTAAGCCAAACCAACATGATGACCCTCCCCCTAGGGGCCATGAAAAAAGTGGTGAGTACTACTCAGTCCTGGAGTTCTGTAAGCCAAGGCAACATGATAACCCTCCCCCTAGGGGCCATGTAAAAACATGTGAGTACTACTCAGTCCTTGAGTTCTGTAAGCCAAGGCAACATGATAACCCTCCCCCTAGGGGCCATGTAAAAACATGTGAGTACTACTCAGTCCTTGAGTTCTGTAAGCCAAGGCAACATGATAACCCACCCCACTAGGGGCTATATAATAACGTGAGTACCACTCAGTCCTGGAGACAAGTGAGCCAAGCCAACATGATGATCCTCCCCCTAGGGGCCATGTAAAAACATGTGAGTACTACTCAGTCCTTGAGTTCTGTAAGTCAAGGCAACATGATGACCCTCCCCCTAGGGGCCATGTAAAAACATGTAAGTGACACTAAGTCCAGGTGTTCTGTGAGCCAAGCCAACATGATGACCCTCCCCCTAGGGGCCATTAAAAACCGTGAGTACCACTCAGTCCTAGAGTACTGTAAGCCAAGCCAACATGATGACCCGCCCCCTAGGAGCCATGTAAAAACATGCGAGTACCAATCAGTCCCGGTGTTCTGTGAGCCAAGCCAATGTGAAGACCCGCCCCCTAGGGGCCGTGTAAAAACATGCGAGTACCACTCAGTCCCGGTGTTCTGTGAGCGAAGCCATCATGAAGACCCGCCCCCTAGGGGCCGTGTAAATGACAAGTAATGTGCAGAATCACAGAACATTGTTTTACCCCGAAGGGCACCTAAAGCACTGGACTGAGGAGGAACCCAGGGACAGAACTGGAGGGTAAAGAAGGTAGGTAAAGACTGGCTCTTTTTTATGAGGAGGGCTACAAATCCTCTTTATATAGTACAGGTCTCTGGGATGAGCGCTGGGCGCGGTACACGGGTTGTTTTTCACGGACGGATGAGTCAGAGAAATGCTAATTTATGCAAATCACTTCAGCATTCCTAAAAATCCTGGCAGGGATGGAGTGACACTTTCCTGTACGGGGACCAAGAAACGTCTGCAGGCTCCACACTTCATTATCAACGCAGCGAGTGCGGCCAAGGCGGCCGTCCCGGGGTGGAGGGGTCACGCCGCGCTCTGACAGCCCGCCATATTTCCTTTTTTTAGTATTTGCCATAGACTGGCACTGAAAGAGAGAAAAACAAACCGCGGCTTTTAAAGGGTAACTCCACTTTGGTGGGAAAAAAAATGTAACACATCTTATGTAATAATTGTAACTAATAACAAAAATATACAATATAAATATTAAAAAATCATAAAAAATATAAAAAAAAATCAAAGTAAAAAAATAATATGTTGTAATTGAACTTTATTAAAACTGACCTTTCCTTTTCAATCTGCAGCCCCCATCATTTTCTGTAAAATTAAATGTAATATGGCAACCTAGAGGTATTGAGTATACGGTTGGTGTACAGAAGTCCCCCCTCCCCCAGATATGTAATTTCCTGCTTGTGTGATTGGCTCACTGGTTTTCCCAGAAGTCTGCACAAAGATACAAGTCAGATTTTAGGCATCCCCTGGAATAGGAATTTCATTTTTGGTGAGATACTTCCCAGGGGGTTAAGTATTTCTAAAGGGATTGCAGACCCTGCAACTTTCCTCATCAGAACACTGAGAGTGCACCAGGTAAATATAACGAACCAGCCCCCCCCCCCCCCCATTCAGAATCACTCTGCGGAGGACATGGGGAGGCAAACAGCTATTTCTACAGAATAACAAAAGGTAGGAATCTGCAACAAAGTTTGTTACAATCCCTGCAATGTACCGAGACCAGCCAGAGGGGGAGGGTTTTTTTTCTCAAAAGTGGAGTTATACAATTACTGCTTTCCGAATCGAATTTCTTCATAAATTTAGGACAATATGTATTCTGCTCCATGCTTTTGTTAAAAAAAAATCCCAATGAGCGTATATTGATGGTTTGCGCAAAAGTTATAGCATCTACTGGGAAGACTGTCAGTACATTGTTTACACTGATCATCAGCCCCACCAGTGTCCATCAATGCCTCCTCAGCAGGGCTCTGAGATGAGAAATATACTGGAATTTTTATTTATTTATATTTTTTTCTACTAGTAATGGCAGAGATCAGCGACTTATATTGGGGTTGCGATATTGCGCTGGACAATCTGACACCAACTGACACTTTTGACACTTTGTGGGAACCTGTGACACCAATACAGTGATCAGTGCTAAAAAATATGCACTGTCACTGTACTAATGATACTGGCTGGGAAGGGGTTAAACATCTAGGGCCATCAAAGGGTTAAATGTGTGCCTAGACAGTGGTGGAACTACCAGGGTCGCAAAGGTCGCACTTGCCACCTGGCCCTGGCGTTCCGCCACTTATCGGGGGGGGGCCATCAGGGTTGCTGGCCGCAGGGCTCCGAGCTGAGAGCATCTCTCTCACACAGCCCAGCAGCTGAACGATCAAATTCAGCTGCTTAACTTCACACTTCCCCCCGGTGAACACAGGAGGAGAGCGGTGGGAGGAGAAGAAGCAGATCAGCTCTCTCCTCTCCCATCCGTACGAGGGAGGGAGGGGGAACTGTCAGTGCAGGCTCTGCGCTGTATGAGAGAGACGCTCTCATCTCAGAGCCCTGCTGAGGAGGCATTGATGGACACTGATGGGGCTGATGATCAGTGTAAACAATGTCTTGCCGGTTATCAGCTCTATTTTCCTCATACAGACATGTCATCAGCTGATCACATGTAAAAAAAAGTTTCCTCAAAAATGGGACTTTGGATCAAGAGAAATTATTAAGTAAAAATACAAATTTTATTACAATTAATTAACATTATATCAAAAAAGAGCTAAAACACATAATAACACTGAAATGCACATGAGATTTGAACATATGAAAATGGAAGAAACCCAGACCAACTGTCAGACAGACAGATAAAATCCAACGCGTTTCGACATATGGAGTAAGGGTCTTCTTCAGGGAGAGGAAGGAAAGGGCTTAAATGCTTCCAGATAGCAATGAGCAATCTATAAGATTAATATAGAGATCATCATTATACATATAATGTTGTAAATTTCATGCAAATATACAGCAGGTAAATCAGTAAGGATACATATTATAGTATTAATATCAAAAACAGACCTGGTATGAGGCAGCTGCTTTGGGCCCCACAACAATGACAGGGCCCAGGGCAGTTGCCCCTTTTGCACTGCCTTAAAGATGGCCCTGATGCCGCCCCCCCCCCCCCCCCGCATGCTCTGGCCGACTGGTCATGTGGTTCTGGTATCCCTTCATCAGCCCCGGGGGCTTATCTTGGCTACCTCCGATCCATTACATCCATAAAAGCACAATCTTTCCTGTATTGTTACAATGCTTTAAAAAAAGTTACAAAGTTACATAGTCAGGTTGAAAAAAGACACAAGTCCATCTAGTTCAAGCATAAAAAAAATAAATAAACGTAAAATAAAAAATATACCCAATCCTATACCCACAGTTGATCCAGAGGAAGGCAAAATAAATCCCAGAAAAGCATGATCCAATTTGCTACAGCAGGGGGAAAAAATTACTTCCTGATCCCAGAGAGGCAATCGGATTTTCCCTGGATCAACTTTTCCTATAAATGTCACCCAGTTATATTCTGTACATTTACGAAAGAATCCAGACCTTCCTTATAGCAATCTACTGAGCTGGCCAGAACCACTTCTGGAGGGAGTCTATTCCACATTTTCACAGCTCTTACTGTGAAGAAACCTCAGTTCCACATTTTTTTCATGTTACAACCACAAATGTAAATGTATTTTATTGGGATTTTATGTGATAAACCAACACAAAGTGTCACATAATTGTGAAGTGGAAGGAAAATGATAAATGATACAAATAAATATGTGAAAAGTGTGTGTGGGGGAGGGGCATTTGTATGGCGCCCCCCGGAGTCAATACTTTGTAGAACCCCCTTTCTCTACAAGTCTTTTTGGGGGTGTCTCTACCAGCTTTGCACATCTAGAGAGGACATTTCTGCCCATTCTTCTTTGCAAAATGTATGGAATATGATGTCATGTATGGGATATGATGTCATGTATGGGATGTGATGTCATGTATGGGATATGATGTCAGGTATGGGATATGATGTCATGTATGGGATGGGATGTCATGTATGGAATATGATGTCATGTATGGGATATGATGTCATGTATGGGATGTGATGTCATGTATGGGATATGATGTCATGTATGGGATGTGATGTCATGTATGGAATATGATGTAATGTATGGGATATGATGTCATGTATGGGATATGATGTCATGTATGGAATTAGATGTCATGTATGGGATATGATGTCATGTATGGGATGTGATGTCATGTATGGGATATGATGTCATGTATGGGATATGATGTCATGTATGGGATATGATGTCATGTATGGAATTAGATGTCATGTATGGGATATGATGTCATGTATGGGATGTGATGTCATGTATGGGATATGATGTCATGTATGGAATGTGATGTCATGTATGGGATATGATGTCATGTATGGAATATGATGTCATGTATGGGATGGGATGTCATGTATGGAATATGATGTCATGTATGGGATATGATGTCATGTATGGAATATGATGTCATGTATGGGATGTGATGTCATGTATGGAATATGATGTCATGTATGGGATATGATGTCATGTATGGGATGGGATGTCATGTATGGAATATGATGTAATGTATGGGATGTGATGTCATGTATGGGATATGATGTCATGTATGGGATGTGATGTCAGGTATGGGATGTGATGTCATGTATGGAATATGATGTCATGTATGGGATATGATGTCATGTATGGGATATGATGTCATGTATGGAATTAGATGTCATGTATGGGATATGATGTCATGTATGGGATGTGATGTCATGTATGGGATATGATGTCATGTATGGAATGTGATGTCATGTATGGGATATGATGTCATGTATGGAATATGATGTCATGTATGGGATATGATTTCATGTATGGGATGTGATGTCATGTATGGAATATGATGTCATGTATGGGATATGATGTCATGTATGGGATGTGATGTCATGTATGGAATATGATGTAATGTATGGGATGTGATGTCATGTATGGGATATGATGTCATGTATGGGATGTGATGTCAGGTATGGGATGTGATGTCATGTATGGAATATGATGTCATGTATGGGATATGATGTCATGTATGGGATATGATGTCATGTATTATGATGTCATGTATGGGATATGATGTCATACACATTGGAAGTGTTCGATATGATATGATATCACAGATGTGATCCCTAGGAGCTGATCTTCACAGCAGATTCATAGATCTTCATATCTTTTTGGAACAGGGACATCAGTTATGTTTTATTATAATTCTATTTTTACCTCCCCGGTAATTACATCTATTAATCTATTCTTCCAGGAGCCGTGCGATATATATCATAGAAGAGATCATAGAAGAGACCAGGAGGATTTATGGCCATCAAAGTCTTACATCCAGAGGAGCTGCAATGAAAAGTCTCATATATCTGGAGAGCATTTGAATAATAGATGTACCCCCCCCTCCCCCCCAGCAAGCTGCTTAAGTTAACCAATTCTTTCCCAGAGTTAGTGCAGAGGCAGCCAGGCACACAGCATTTTTCTCTCTCTTTCTCCCTGGCTCAATAAAAAGTCCAGGGGATGTATTTTATTTCACAAGACAGATAGACACCTCCTTCCAACTTCCACCGGGCCCTCTCCAGCGAGCTCTCCAGGCCAAGATCCCAGGCGAAACCCTTCAAATGGGCCCCCCCCCAGCTATGCTACAGCTGGGATCTCATAGAGCATATGGAAGAGTTCCAGTGAGCTGCCCTTAGGGGCAGACCCCCCTCAGGCTAGGGACCCCTCCTAAAGGACTAGATCCAGGACCAACTCAACTCCTGCTCCAGGCCTCCAACCGTTTATGGGCTCTCCCGCCACCTACTGGGCACACCCCCCCCAGGGATTGGCTGGGTCTCCATCAATATTCAGACTGCCCTTCTGCCTTTCCTCCCACTGTGATTCCAGAACCTTCCAGATTGCAGGGGAAAATAATCAGACCAGCAGCCTGTGAAGCACTGAGCAGGCTAATGCAATCAACCGCCTGCACCACTGACTGCAGAGGAGGCGGAGAGGGTGCTACATGAGGGGGGGGGGGGGATAGGGACTTTTTAAAAGTGTTTTTCATTTTTGGTCTGTTTTTTTTTGTAGTCTTAATAATTGTTATTATTATTATCATTATGATTATTGAGGACTTATAACATGTCAACAGTTTGTGTAACATTTTACAATATAAAGAGAGACAGTACAGGTACTTGTAGTGCACCGAAACCGAGAATTCAGGGCGCACTTGGCCGAAAACCATTATGAAACTAAAATGAATAGTTTTTAAAAGATATATACATTTTTTTATATATATAATTGTATTATGTTCGAATTTTTAATTAATATCATGAATTTAAATTAATATGACTTTTTCTTTATTTTCGGACATTATCTGCACCTTTTTTGACTAATCACACTGAGCAGTTTTTGAAGCGCTTTTGCGGTGTTAAAAATCCAGACCAATTCTGACACTTCTCTCCTACATGTAAAAAAAATCATAATTTTTTTGCTAGAAAGTTACTCAGAACCCCCAAAACATTATATATGTTTATTATTAGCAGAGACCCTAGGGAATAAAATGGTGGTCGTTGCACATCTTTTTATCTCACACATTTTTTTTTGGAAAAGAAAACAGTTCCATGCAGTAAAAAAAAAAAAAAAAACACTAAACAGTAAAGTTAGCCCATTTTTTTTGCATAATGTGAAAGATGATGTTACGCCGAGTAAATCGATACCTAACATGTCACACTCTGAAATTGCGCACACTCGTGGAATGGCACGAAACTTTGGTACTTAAACATCCCCATAGGCGACGCTTTAAAATTTTTTACAGGTTACCTGTTTAGAGTTACAGAGGGGGTCTAGTGCTAGAATTATTGCTCTCGCTCTAACGATCGCAACAATACCTCACATGTGTTGTTTGAACGTCGTTTTCATATGTGGGCGTGACCTACGTATGCGTTCGCTTCTGCGAGCGAGCACGTGGGGACGGGCACGCTTTATTTTGTTTTTTTTATTGTTTATGTTACCTATATTTTTCTTTTTACTTTTTTTTTTTTTTTTTGTGATAACTTTAATTCCTATCACAAGGAATGTAAGCATCCCTTTAATAGGAATAGTGAGTAGCAATATGGACTACAAGCAAAAAGTACAGTGATCGTCCAGTATTTCCATGCATCGCATGTCCCACTAGTGCTCAGTGTTATCAAGTGACATCATATTTGTGAGCCAAACGAAAAGGGATTGTGGGATGAGTAGTCCCCTCAGACTGATAATGGCTTTGCAGGTTTATGCGCCTGGACTACATGTCCCAGGGATCTTCGCTACCATCATTGAGATTGCTGGGAGTAGCTATAAATGAAGCAAAAGCCCGTGCTGAGCTCTCTTCCTCCTGGGCCCGACGTGAAACGGACCTCTCTGTGCATAGAGAGAGGGGCCGCAGCCTATCACGCGGTATACCACATTCCAGCCCAGATGAGAGGGGCCTGGCTCTGTTGCTGTTCACCTGACATCCATCCAGCATCACTCCGGTCACCTGCCAACCAGTATACCGAGCTTCACATCGGGAGATCGATATGGCGGGTCCGCTGCACGAGTGTCGCTACATGAGATACTGTCCGGAAGACATCTAATCGGCCTGGTGGTTGGTGAGAGGGCAATCGCCCAGCCTTTACAAATCTTTTATCACGGTTCAATGGGGACACTTTGCACAGACATCTCTACCTTAGGAATCCTTGACTGAACCTACTTTGAACACTGTGCATAGACACCTTTCCTCTTTATAAGGAACCTATTGCTTCTTACTACACCTTATTGGATTACAATGAATGAGCTCCTACATGCCGGTGAAGACCATCAGATCTGCAACAGGGACATTATTGTCATTACTGGTGTAAGGGCCCTTATACCACCACCTTTAAGTCTGTCCTCTCATTAGGGTAACAGTTATAGGCCGGTCAAGGACTCCCTCATTTTTTCTTTTGCTTTTTCTTACTACTTTTTCTCCCCCTTTTTTTTCTTTTTTCCCGATTTATTTGCTTTTCTCTTTTCCGCTCTATGGAGTTGGTTTATACTCTTCCTTCTTGGGGCGTTGTTGTTCAGCATGCCAGTTCAGTGTGTACACAGTGAATCTCTCTTGCTAATATCAGATGTATATTATAACCGCATCTGATTCCTCGGAGTTGTGATCCTCTATGACTTGTCACGTAAATTTGCACTATTTGTGTGCTACTGCGTGATTATCCAGCTATGTGAACGGGGGGGGGGGGGGGGGGTTGCTAGTTCTGTAAATTATTTCTGCTCCTTAAAATGCTAACAATAAAAACTTTTTTTTCCTTCTTGACCGAAAGTGTGGTCCACTTCCGGACCGCCCACCGTCGTTATACGTCGGCACTTTGAAGAGGAGTATTGTTGTCATGGCAGCAGCTAGCTACCATAACCCCGGTATCCTCCTCTTCAGGAGGCGGTCCGCTTCAAGATAAAAGTGGTCTCTGCGGCGGATTCGCCGCAAGATTATTTAATCGGCGGCAGGAGAGGGACCACCCCTCCGCCGCTTACCGGAGATGTCGGGAGCAGCGGAGGCGATTGGATCCTCTGTCTAGCCTGACATGGAGACGAGTGAGGGGGGAAAGGGGGGAAGATGACCCCCACCCGTCTCCATATCATTGCAGGGCGGAAGAGACATCAAAACGTCCCTTCCGCCCATAGCTCTTAAAGGGACATTTTTTTTTTTTTTACATTTTTTCAAATGACAATTTTTTTTTTTTTTTTTTTTTATTGCATTTTAATGTAAATATTAGATTTGAGGTCTTTTTGACCCCAGATGTCATATTTAAGAGGACCTGTCCTGTTTTTTTTTTCCTATTACAAGGGATGTTTACATTCCTTGTAATAGGAATAAAAGTGACACAATTAGTTTTTTTTTAAAAAGAACAGTGTAAAAATAAAAAATAAAAGGTAAAATAAATGAGGGGAAAAAAAAAATGTAAACGCGCCCCGTCCCGCCAAACTCACGTGCAGACACGAACACATACTTGAGTAGCACCCGCATATGAAAACGGTGTTCAAACCACACATGTGAGGTATCGCCGCGATCGTTCGAGCGAGAGCAATAATTCTAGCCCTAGACCTCCTCTGTAACTTAAAACATGCAACCTGTAGATTTTTTTAAACGTTGCCTATGGAGATTTTTAAGGGTAAAAGTTTGTCACCATTCCACGAGCGGGCGCAATTTTGAAGCGTGACAAGTTGGGTATCAATTTACTCGGCATAACATTATCTTTCACAATATAAAAAAAAAAATGGGCTAACCTAACTGTTGTCTTATTTTTTATTTCAAAAAAGTGTATTAAAAAAAAAAAAGAAAAAAAGTGCTCTTGTAAGACCACTGCATGCTACGGTGTGACAGAAAATATTGCAACGACCGCCATTTTATTCTCTAGGGTGTTAGAAAAAATATATATAATAACGTTTTGAGTACCGTATATACTCGAGTATAAGTCGAATTTTTCAGCACATTTTTTTGTGCCCCCCTCGACTTATACTTGAGTCAAGCACTTTTCTGCAGCAAAAAATTTCATTTTCCGAACCGAGTTTGGGGCCCTGTATCTCAGGGCCACTTGGTGCTAGGAACCCCAAATTTGGTGTGCAAACCCAGTGGAACTGGTATCACAACATATCCGAAGATGAAGTTCCTAGCACTAAGTGGCCCCGAGATACGGGGCCCCAAAATCGGTTCGGAAAATGTCATTCTCTGCTGAAGAAAAGTGCTTGACATTTTCTGAACCGACTTTGGGGCCCCATATCTCTTGGCCACTTGGTGCTAGGAACCCCAAATTTGGTGTGCAAACCCAGTGGAACTGGTCCCATCACATATCCAAAGCTAGGGTACCTAGCACCAAGTGGCCCTGAGATACGGGGCCCCAAAACCAGTTCGGAAAAAGTCATTCTCTGCTGCAGAAAAGTGCTTGACATTTTCTGAACTGATTTTTGGGGCCCTGTATCTCAGGGCCACTTGGTGCTAGAAACCCCAGCTTTGGAAATTGTATGGTGCTAGTTCCACTGGGTTTGCACACCAAATTTGGGGTTCCTAGCACTAAGTGGCCCCGAGATACGGGGCCCCAAATTCGGTCAACTGTGTCCATCTGCAGCAATGTCATTTCAGGACCCTTTGGGTTCAGAGACCCCAAATTTTGGCTGCAGCTAGGGGGCAACTAGGAACCCTTAACTACCGAGTTTGAAGTTCAGGGGACCTATGGCTGCAAATGGGCACAGTGAGGCATGCAAATGGGCACAGTGATGCTGCAAATGGGCACAGTGATGCTGCAAATGGGCATTATTGACCCTCTTTTCCACTTACAGTAGCTGTGCATTTCTCACCCTCGTCTTATATTCGGGTCAATAAGTTTTTCCCATTTTTTTTGTAGTAAATTAGGGCCTCGACTTATACTCGAGTATATACGGTAATTTTCTAGCAAAAAAAAACAGTTTTTAACTTGTAAACAACAAATCTCAGAAAAAGGCTCGGTCCTTAAGTGAGGCTGGCTGTGTCGCCTGTCGCCCTACGGCACAGTTTGCTCCCCTATGGGGTGTCTGTCTAGCCACTTCACGTAAAACGACGTAACCGTACGCCGGTACTTTGACGCTAAATACCGTTGTTATGGCAGCAGCTATGGGGAACGCCATGCATTTCTCTTTAAGATAAAAGTGGTCTCTGTGGCGGATTCGCCGCAAGATTACTTTTATCTGTGGCGGGAGAGGTGCCCACCCTCCTCCTGCCGCGCTCCGGACCCACCTTTCCCGTGGATGCCTGGCTGCCGAGTGAGAGGAAGATGGCCCCCCGTTTGGCTCCATAGCATGGGAGGGCGGAAGTGACATCAAACATCACTTCCGCCCATAGCTCTTTAAGGAGAATTTTTTTTAAAATTTTTTTGTCAAGTGACATATTTTGTTTTATTGCATTTTATTGTAAATATGAGATGTGAGGTTTTTTTGACCGCAGATCTCATATTTAAGAGGACCTGTCATGCATTTTTTTTATTACAAGGGATGTTTACATTTCTTGTAATAGGAATAAAAGTGACACAATTTTTTTTTAAAAGACAGTGTCAAAATAAAAAAAAAGTAAAATAAATAAGAAAAAACATTTTTTAAAGAGCCCCGTCCAGACGAGCTCACACGCAGAAGTGAACGCACACGTGAGTAGCGCCCGCATATGAAAATGGTGTTCAAACCACACATGTGAGGTATCGCCGCGATCGTTCGAGCGAGAGCAATAATTCTAGCCCTAGACCTCCTCTGTAACTCATAACTGATAACCTGTAGAAATTTGTAAACATCGCCTATGGGGATTTTTAAGGGTAAAAGTTTGTCGCCATTCCACGAGCGGGCGCAACTTTAATGTTTGAGGACGATTATGACTTAAGTTCTGCCACTGAGCTCATATATGACCTTTCATTCTATGTTATAATGTACAGCGGAATGTAACAATGTTTCCAATTCCTTTATGAAAAACTCAATCAAAAACTTTTGAAAGAAAAAAACTGATTTTTTACATATATGAGAAAAGTGTCAGAATTTTCCCGGATGGGAAGAGAAAAGGAGAGCAGCCACCCCATCTAAGGACTGTGAGAGGCAACATACTGTATGACTATTTTATTTCTGGGTTTAGTTATCCTCTAACAAAGTAACAAAGTAACATTCTTTTAATTTTTTTTTCTTTATTTCCACAATTCAGATACATTGAAGCCGGATCATTTCCAGGGACACATTTCCTGATCTACCAATCCAGAACTGACGCAAAGCTGAGGACCGATCAGCTCCTTGTAAGGAGAAAGCGGTCGCTCGGCGGCGTTTTGGCGCTTCGAGGTCAAGCAGTCCTCTAGGAGACAGAACACGGCGAGGATGAGGCCGCCTCCATCTGTCCAGATGAATAAGAGGACGCAGCTCAGATTTGATCATCATAAACGCTAATTGTCTGCTCTGTAGTCACGCTGCTTTTACACGCTATGCCCCCCACCCCCTCCCCCGACCGCAGGCAACGCACAATATTGCCCTCTGGAATCCTTACGCCGGCGTACTGTCTAATGAAGAACGTTGTTTTCCCGCTTGTTGCAGATGTCTGGCAGCCGGGATCCATTGTTCACCGCGCATTACATAATCCCTGCTATCTCTTTCTGGAGATTGGCGCATTCATTATCTTCTCCCCCTCCCCCAATAACACAATGAATGGCCGCCATGGATCATCTTCAGAGCACAGCGCTCAGGGACAGGGAGACGCTGGGGGGGGCAGGCGGGTTAGGTAATGCCGTCATTCCGCTGATATTCCACTCAGAATATTTCATTTCACTCACACTGTATACATCATATGAGAGTGTTACATTGTTACCATCCGCCTCCCATCCGCCTCCCATCCGCCTTCGACCCACCTACCATCCGCCTATCATCCACCATCCATCCACTTACCACCCGCTTACCATCCGCCTCCCATCCACCTACCATCCACCTACCATCCGCCTCCGACCCACCTCCCACCGGCCTACCATGCGCCTCCCACCCACCTACCATCCACCTACCATTCGCCTCCCACCCACCTACCATCCACCTACCATCCGCCTATCATCCACCATCCATTCACCTCCCACCCGCCTATCATCCGCCTCCCATCCACCTACCATCCACCTACCATCCGCCTCCGACCCACCTCCCACCGGCCTACCATGCGCCTCCCACCCACCTACCATCCACCTACCATCCGCTTCCCATCCACCTACCATCCACCTACCATTCGCCTCCCACCCACCTACCATCCACCTACCATTCGCCTCCCACCCACCTACCATCCACCTACCATCCGCCTCCCACCCACCTACCATCCACCTCTGACCCACCTCCCACCCGCCTACCATCCGCCTCCCACCCACCTACCATCCACCTACCATCCGCCTCCCACCCACCTACCATCCACCTCTGACCCACCTCCCACCCGCCTACCATCCGCCTCCCACCCACCTACCATCCACCTACCATCTGCCTCCCACCCACCTACCATCCACCTACCATCCGCCTATCATCCACCTACTATCCTCCTACCATCTGTCTACCATCCACCTACCATCCGCCTCCGCACCTACCATCTACCTACCATCCGCCTACCATCCGCCTACCATCCGCTTACATCCGCCTCCCACCCGCCTCCCATCCACCTCCCACCCGCCTCCCACCTACCTCCCACCCACCTCCCATCCGCCTCCCATCCGCCTCCCACCCACCTCCCACCCACCTCCCATCCGCCTCTGACCCACCTTCCATCTGCCTCCCATCCGCCTCCGACCCACCTCCCACCTGCTTCTCATCCACCTCCCATCCGCTTCCCATCCGCCTCCTATCCATCTACCATCCACCTCCCATCCGCCTCCTATCCATCTACCATCCACCTACCATCCACCTACCATCCACCTACCATGCACCTCCTATTCACCTACTGTCCGCCTCCCACTTGCCTACCATCCTCCTCCCATCCACCTACCATCCGCCTATTATTCGACTACCATCCGCCTACCACGAGCCTCCCATCAGCCTCCCATCCACCTCCCACACGCCTACCATCCAGCTCCTCTTCGCCTCCCACCCGACTACCATCCACCTCCCCTCCGCCTCCCACCCCCTTACCAATCTGCCTACTATCCACCTCCCATTCCCTACCATCCGACTACCATCCACCTCCCCTCCACCTCCCATCCCCCTACCAATCTGCCTATCATCCACCTCCCATCCCCTACCATCCGACTACCATCCACCTCCCACCCTCCTACCAATCTGCCTATCATCCACCTCCCCTCCACCTCCCATCCCCCTACCAATCTGCCTATCATCCGACTATCATCTGCAGGTGTGCACATGTGCGATTTATGTCATGTGTATGGTAGCCCATTCATTTCAAAAGTTGCATCAAAGTTGCACCCCGAGGTCCTGTGACTTTGGAGTACAAGTGTGAATGGAGCCTTAGGCCTGAAGATAGTTAAATCTCCCAATTAATTATATATTTTTTGTAAGCAGAGACCCTGGAGAATAAAATGGTGTCAGCTGCAATGTTTTAAGTCACATGACAAAGCACAATGGTTTATCAAACCCAGGTTTTTGGGAAAAAATACATTAAAGCTCTTTTTAATGAACACAAACACAACATATTACCTAATTTTATGGTAAAATAGAAAAGATGAGGTTGCGCCGAGTAAACAGATACCAAACGTGTCAAGCTTTAAAATTGCGTTCACCCGTGAAACCGTGACAAATATTGAGATCCAAAATGGTTCTTACAGGTCATCAGTTTAGAATTAACTGATTAATGAGCCCAGAATTACTCATCTCAGTCCAGTGCATAGGCGTGCGCACAGGGTGTGGCAGGTGTGCCTGGGCACACCCTAATCACCCTGTGCTGGGCGCATTTCCCCTGCTGCTTGGCTGCAGAGAAAGGGACTAGGGAATATCTGTCCTTAGTCCCTTTCCCTGTCTCAAAAGTGAGACATCAGGGGTCTGTTTAGACCAATGATATTTCACCAAAGCACCTCAATGCAGCTCCTAAAAAATTGGAAAAAAAGTAATAAAAAATTGTAAAAAATTTTTTGTAAAAAATTCTAAAATTGTAAAAAAAAGTAATAATAACAAATATATAAAAAATAAACTACTGACACCAATCTCTGCCCTTCTGACACCGTCCACTGCTCTACCGACACTGTCCATTGCCCTACTGCCCTATAAATACAGTATATGCACACATATGAGCTTTGGGGTGCACACCCTAATGCAATAGACTGCGCACACCTATGGTCCAGTGTGTGTACCAATATGTAACGTGTGTAGTGCAACCAAAATTTTTATACATAGGTGCCCGCCTGGTCCCGGGCATTGATGAGCGCAAACATGTGCGAAGGTACCCCCACATGAAGGGCGAGTAGGCCCCGCCCACACCCAGCATCATCCTCCTGCCATCGTCCCCCATTCCCAGCCTTGTGCTCATGCCGAGAATCCCCATCCTCATCCTCCTTCTCCTGCCATCGTCCCCCAGCCTCATCCACCTGCCATCATCCCCATCCCCAGCCTCATCCTCCTGCCATCATCCCCATCCCCAGCCTCATCCTCCTGCCATCATCCCCATCCCCAACCTCATCCTCCTGCCATCATCCCCATCCCCAGCCTCATCCTCCTGCCATCATCCCCATCCCCAGCTTTATCCTCCTGCTATCATCCCCCATCCCCAGCCTCATCCTCCTGCCATCATCCCCATCCCCAACCTCATCCTCCTGCCATCATCCCCATCCCCAACCTCATCCTCCTGCCATCATCCCCATCCCCAACCTCATCCTCCTGCCATCATCCCCATCCCCAGCCTCATCCCCCTGCCATCATCCCCATCCCCAGCCTTATCCTCCTGCCATCATCCCCATCCCCAGCCTCATCCTCCTGCTATCATCCCCCATCCCCAGCCTCATCCTCCTGCCATCATCCCCATCCCCAGCCTTATCCTCCTGCCATCATCCCCATCCCCAACTTCATCCTCCTGCCATTATCCCCATCCCCAGCCTTATCCTCCTGCCATCATCCCCATTCCCAGCCTCATCCTCCTGCCATCATCCCCATCCCCAGCCTCATCCTCCTGCCATCATCCCCATCCCCAGCCTCATCCTCCTGCCATCATCCCCATCCCCAACTTCCTCCTGCCAACAATCCCCAACCCCAGCCTCATCCTCCTGCCATCATCCCCATCCCCAGCCTCATCCTCCTGCCATCATCCCCCATCCCCAAACTTGTCCTCCTGCCATCATCCCCCATCCCCAACCTTGTCCTCCTGCCATCATCCCCCATTGCCAGCCTCATCCTCCTGCCATCATCCCCATCCCCAACTTCATCCTCCTGCCAACAATCCCCATCCCCAGCCTTGTCCTCCTGCCATCATCCCCATCCCCAGCCTCATCCTCCTGCCATCATCCCCATCCCCAGCCTCATCCTCCTGCCATCATCCCCATCCCCAGCCTCATCCTCCTGCCATCATCCCCATCCCCAGCCTCATCCTCCTGCCATCATCCCCATCCTCCTGCCATCATCCCCATTCCCAGCCTCATCCTCCTGCCATCATCCCCATCCCCAACCTCGTCCTCCTGCAATCATGCCCCATTGGCAGCCTCATCCTCCTGCCATCATTGCCAGCCTCATCCTCCTGCCATCATCCCCCATCCCCAACCTCGTCCTCCTGCAATCATGCCCCATTGGCAGCCTCATCCCCCTGCCATCATCCTCCATCCCCAGCTTCATCCTCCTGAATTCATCCCCCATCCCCAGCCTCATCCTCCTGCCATCATCCCCATCCCCAGCCTCATCCTCCTGCCATCATCCCCCATCCCCAACCTCGTCCTCCTGCAATCATGCCCCATTGGCAGCCTCATCCCCCTGCCGTCATCCTCCATCCCCAGCTTCATCCTCCTGAATTCATCCCCCATCCCCAGCCTCATCCTCCTGCAATCTTCACTCATCCCCAGCCTCATCCTCCTGCCATCATCCCCATCCCCAGCCTCATCCTCCTGCCATCATCCCCATCCCCAGCCTCATCCTCCTGCCATCATCCCCCATCCCCAACCTCGTCCTCCTGCAATCATGCCCCATTGGCAGCCTCATCCCCCTGCCGTCATCCTCCATCCCCAGCTTCATCCTCCTGAATTCATCCCCCATCTCCAGCCTCATCCTCCTGCAATCTTCACTCATCCCCAGCCTCGTTCTTCTGCAATTATCCCCCATCTCCAGCCTCATCCTCCTGCAATTTTCACTCATCCCCAGCCTCATTCTCCTGCAATCATCCTGCATTCCTTGCAGGAAACTTATCTGTATTCCCAGTTCTGCTTTTAATTGCCTGGCTCATTATCAATGAAAACACAGCAGCCCAGAATACTGCCGAGTCAGCAGAAAGAAAATCAACTTTAATTAAAGTGGAGAGAGCAGGAGGCCCCGATCCCCGACTGGAGATGTGAGATGGGAGTCATGTCTGTCCTGGAAAATGAATTCCTGCAGATTGCAATGCTCAGGCCGCCGATCGCCGGGGAACGTATAATGGAAAACTGTCGGATCGGATCGTACCGATCCATGTCAGGGGATGGGGGGCCATGGTGTTCCCCTAAAGGAGCACAACACCCCCCCCATATGTGATACACAGAGATAGGGAGCTGCATGTGGTCAGAACCCCATAACACTGGAGAGTTCATAGAAGGGACCAATCATCAGCAGAGAAAGGGCAGATTAGAGCAACCGTTCTCCACCTTCTTACCCCAGAGGAACCCCTAAAATAATTCTCAAGTCTCAGGAAACCCCCGACTAAAACCAATTCACTGGTGATCGGTGGGGAAGAAGAAGTAGATATTGGCCAGTTCACCAAGGATCATCAATTTCGTCCAAACAGATTTTATCCAAGGAAGATCACATCACTAAATAGTACAGAGCCACGTTTCAGAGCCACGCAGGAGCCCTTCGTCAGGCAGGTGATAAGTGCATACTGCTGTGCAAGAGCATTTAAGTGAACATCCACCAATCAGAACCACAGAGTGAATGGTCCCTCCCACCCCATCTCATCATATAACGTCATCAGTCCCGCCAAAACCAGTGTAAAATTGTCATATATATATATGTATATATATATATATATATATATATATATATATATATATATATATACACAGTATCTGACAAAAGTAAGTACACCCCTCAGTCACATGTTTGTAAATCTTTTCTTCTCTCTTTTCATGTGACAACACTGAAGAAATGACACTTGTCTACAATGTAAAGTAGTGAGTGTACAGCTTGTATAACAGTGTAAATTTGCTGTCCCCTCAAAATAACTCAACACACAGCCATTAATGTCTAAACCGCTGGCAACAAAAGTCAGTACACCCCTAAGTGAAAATGTCCAAATTGGGCCCAAAGTGTCAATATTTTGTGTGGCCACCATTATTTTCCAGCACTGCCTTAACCCTCTTGGGCATGGAGGTCACCAGAGCTTCACAGGTTGTCACTGGAGTCCTCTTCCCCTCCCCCATGATGACATCACGGAGCTGGTGGATGTTAGAGACCTTGCGCTCCTCCACCTTCCGTTTGAGGATGTCCCACAGATGATCAATAGGGTTTAGGTCTGGAGACATGCTTGGCCAGTCCATCACCTTTACCCTCAGCTTCTTTAGCAAGGCAGTGGTGGTCTTGGAGGTGTGTTTGGGGTGGTTATCATGTTGGAATACTGCCCTGCGGCCCAGTCTCTGAAGGGAGGGGATCATGCTCTGCTTCAGTATGTCACAGTACATGTTGGCATTCATGGTTCCCTCAATGAACTGTAGCCCCCCCCCCATGACTAATGGTACTCGGCAGGGTTGTCCTTTATCACCATTGCTTTTTATTCTATGTTTAGAGCCCCTGGCTGAGTCCATCCGCACTCATCTTCGTGGGGTGGTGATGCGACAGGGGGAATATAAGTTATCACTTTTCGCGGATGACATCTTGCTCACTATCACTAATCCATTGATTTCTCTCCCCTCACTACTTAAATTGCTGACCTCCTTTGGGGCCATCTCAGGTTATAAGGTCAACACTTTCAAGACTGAAGCCTTGCCTATACACATCCCGTTACCCGTATTATCATAGCTCAAAGAGTCATATCCTTACAAGTGGTGCAAAACTTCCCTTAAATACCTAGGTGTTCTTCTCACCCCTTCCTATTCCTCTCTTTACTCCGCAAACTTTCCACCCCTGGCTCTGGACATCAATAAATCCCTGTTGGCTTGGGCAAAATACCCTTTGTCCTTGTTGGGCAGGAATAATGTTCTAAAAATGTTTATTCTACCTGGACTGCTATACCACTTTGAAACATTACCTGTTGCCTTACCCTCCTCCCAATTAAACGCAATTCAATTGGGGGGATAGGTCTCATCGCATAGCAAGTTCTGTGGTTTTTGCCCCAAGATCCAGGGGGGGGGGTGGGTGCACCGGACATTATTAAATATTACTATACCTCACATTTAAGGCCTATTGCTTCCTGGTCTTCTTTATTCGCACCAAATCAGTGGACTGCCATTGCAAAGAGTGTGCTATATCCAGTCCACCCAAGTTCCTTGGTTTGGGGGGATCCCTCATCCCTGGAACCCACTCTCAAACGTCAATGCACTGCTCCAATGATTTTTACTTTAACCATCTAGCGTAAATGCTTCAAAGACTATCGCCTTGCCTCGCCTTGTTCCCCTCTTGTCAATGTATTGTTTAACCCACTCATACCAGATAGTATGTCCCTGGGCAGGATCTTTTCATGGCTCAATGCCCCCCTTTTCCAACTTCAAAATCTAGTACACCCTATCACGCGAAGATTACATACCTTCGACACTCTACGTGAGAAATTTGATATCCCCCCCCCCAACTTTTCCACTTTTACCTGCAGGTTAGACATTTTTTTCACTCCCCAACCTTAACTCTTGACAATCCAACTACCTTTGAGTACATATGCGCTCAAGGACCCCATCAATTACATTTAATATGCTCCATTCATTGTATCCTTCATGAGTCGACACCTCTTACTAAGACCGCACATCATTATATGGGAAGATGGTCCCATTTAATAGGCAGACCTATTTCAGTCCAGGTATGGGATAGGATTTGGTCCTCCGCTTCCAAGTCTTCCAAATGTGTGACCCAGCGGGAGACATCCATGAAAATTCTCATGTTTTGGTATAGAACCCCTGACATTATTCATCAACATGATCCCTCAGTCTCGCCACGCTGTTGGCATTGCGGGACTAACACGAGTTCCTTAATCCATATATTTTGGCAATGTTCAATGATCCAACCTTTTTGGTGTGAGGTGAGGCTCCTGATACAAAAAGTGTTGAATAAATCCCTCCCACTTGATCCCTTACATTATTTGTTAGGCCTTCCTTTCCCTGGCTTAACCAGAAGAGCCAACCGGCTTCTTTCTTACATATTACTGGCTGCCAAAAGACTTATTCCCCTATGCTGGCTGTCCAACGCACCTCCTCCTTGGCCTAAATTTTTACAACTAGTGGCTGAAATTCGGAGGATGGAATATCTAACGGCCTCAGTACATGACACTATCCCCCAATTTGATAAAGGGTGGGAACTTTGGGATGGGTCGGAATTTGGGACCCCTGTGCCAACTATCACTTCTTAAAATTTTCTTGGCATAGTATTTCTTGTGTTCATGGTGCCTCCCCCCCCCCCCCCACTTACTTCACTCTTATGTATGTCATTTGGAGTTTCTTATCCCGTATCACATACCCTTCATGGAATCTTTGTTCTTCCCTTTATGTGATTGACCTCTGGTTTCGAACCTATACTACCTACTTTTGGACTGCTTACTTTATATATCCTGGACATGCTATGCAGAACACTCCTGTGCTCTGCAATTGTGGATTCTGTTCATCTGTATCTTTCAATCCATTGATTTTTTCTGTTTTGATATCAATATGTTTTCAATATTTTTGTATTCTAAATTGTGCAACAATTCTGTACTTGTTCGCTTTAAAACATAAAATTTAATAAAAATAAAATTTTGCAAAAAAATGATCTGTAGCCCCCAAGTGCCGGCAGCACTCATGCAGCCCCAGACCATGACACTCCCACCACCATGCTTGACTGTAGACAAGACACACTTGTCTTTGTCCTCCTCACCTGGTTGCTGTCACACACGCTTGTCACCATCTGAACCAAATACGTTTATCTTGGTCTCATCAGACCACAGGACATGGTTCCAGTAATCCATGTCCTTAGTCTGCTTGTCTTCAGCAAACTGTTTGTGGACTTTCTTGTACATCATCTTTAGAAGAGGCTTCCTTCTGGGATGACAGCCATGCAGACCAATTTGATGCAGTGTGCGGCGTATGGTCTGAGCACTGACAGGCTGACCCCCCCACCCCTACAACCTCTGCAGCAATGCTGGCAGCACTCATACGTCTATTTCCCAAAGACAACCTCTGAGCACGTGACCTCATCTTCTTTGGTGGACCATGGCGAGGCCTGTTCTGAGTGGAACCTGTCCTGTTATAATGCTGTATGGTCTTGGCCACCGTGCTGCAGCTCAGTTTCAGGGTCTTGGCAATCTTCTTATAGCCTAGGCCATCTTTATGTAGAGCAACAATTCTTTTTTTCAGATCCTCAGAGAGTTCTTTGCCATGAGGTGCCATGTTGTACCTCCAGTGACCAGTATGAGAGAGTGAGAGCGATAACACCAAATTTAACACACCTGCTCCTCATTCACACCTTAGACCTTGTAACACTATCGAGTCACATGACACCGGGAGGGAAAATGGCTAATTGGGCCCAATTTGGAGATTTTCACTTAGGGGTGTACTGACTTTTGTTGCCAGCGGTTTAGACATTAATGGCTGTGTGTTGAGTTATTTTGAGGGGACAGCAAATTTACACTGTTATACAAGCTGTACACTCACTACTTTACATTGTAGACAAGTGTCATTTCTTCAGTGTTGTCACATGAGAAGATAGAAGAAAAGATTTACACAAATGTCACTGAGGGGTATACTTACTTTCGTGAGATACTGTATATATATATATATATATATATACACCTGTATATGCTGAGCATTGTCAGCTAAGGCTGGGAAATATGGCGATCTGGCAACACTAAGAATCACAGTGTAAAAGTTCATATGTCTTTATATTCAGCAACATTTGCCAGATTGGCAGATGCGCCCGATCGGGAGAGACTTGTCGGCATTGCTGGTTGCCAAGCAACCAGCCAGGTAAGCCAATCAGTAAAGAGATGCCGACAGTGCATGCTCAGATGCCCCCCAAGCTCGGCAATGATCGCCATGTATGCAGCCCAGCCGGTCAATCAGCTTCCGAACTGGCCGCACATGCTCAGTGCGGCCAGTTGTAGTCCAGGAAACAAGCAACACTAGTCTGCAAGGCCTCTCTCCCTCCTTCCCTACATATACCCACAAGACACCCCCCTCTACCCATTACCCACCCACACATCAAACCTCAAACCCACCCTCTAAAATGTGTCACAAGGTCCTCCCACAAGGAGCTGGGGCAAAGATACCCCTAAATACACTATATTGGCCAAAGTATTGGGACATCCCTCAAAACCATTGGATTGGCCACCTTAATGGCCACAGGTGTATAGAATGGAGCACTTCGGCATGCAGACGGGTTCTACAAACATTGGTGAAAGAATGGGTCGCTCAAGCGTGGGTACCGTGATAGGTGGCCATCTGTGCAATAAATGCGTCCGTGAAATTTCCTTTCTACTAAATATTCCACGGTCACCTGTTAGTGGCATTATAACAAAGTGGCAACTAGGAACAACAGCAACTCAGCCACAAAGTGGTCGGCCACATAAAATGACAGAGCGGGGTCAGCAGATGCTGAAGCTCACAGTGCTCAGATGTCGCCAACTGTCTGCAGAGTCAATAGCTACAGACCTCCAAACTTCATGTGGCCTTCAGATCAGCACAACCACAGAGCGTAGAGAGCTTCATGGAATGGGTTTCCATAGCCAAGCAGCTGCATCCGAGCCTTTCATCACCAAGTGCAATGCAAAGCGTCGGATGCCGTGTGTAAAGCACGCCGCCACTGGACTCTAGAGCAGCAGAGACGTGTTCTCTGGAGTGACCAATCACTCTTCTCTGTCTGGTAATCCGATGGACGTGTCTGGGTTTGCCGGTTTCCAGGAAAACCCTTACTTGCCTGACTGCATTGTGCCAAGTGAAGGCCTGGCTCGCAGTCTTCGCTCTAATTCATCCCAAAGGTGTTTTATCTGTTGAGGTCAGGACTCTGTGCAGGCCAGTCAAGTTCCTCCACCCCAAACTCGCTCATCCATGTCTTTATGGACCTTGCTTTGTGCACTGGTCCAAATCATTTGGTGGAGGGGGATTACGGTGTGGAGTTGTTTTTCAGGGGTTTGGACTTGGCCCCTTAGTTCCAGTGAAGGGAACTCTTAAGGCGTCAGCATACCAAGACATTTTGGACAATTTCATGCTCCCAACTTTGTGGGAACAGTTTGGGGGCGGCCCTTCCTGTTCCAACATGACTGGTGGAGGAGCTTGACTGGCCTGTACAGAGTCCTGACCTCAACCCGATAGAACACCTTTTGGATGAATTAGAGGGGAGACTGCGAGCCAGGCCTTCTCGTTCAACATCAGTAATCAACAAAGGCCAGGCGCAAAAATAGATGACCAAGGAAGCCTTGATGGAAGGGTAATACCAAACTGAAGCCGCTGCTCCCAAACTCAGAAGACCAAGTGAGAGGGAACGCTCTCTCACCGCTTCTCTGGTTAACTCCACCAGCACCAGTATCGCATCTCCGCTTGGATCACAGGGAACGTAGCCGGCCCCTTTCCATCCTCTCCTGGAGGTTCGGGCTGGCTGACAGGCCTCTGCTTTTGGCATCTTTGGATTATCTGTCCACGTTCCTGAGCACCACTGCAATAGAGTTCCATCAGGTACCACCGGACATTTTATCTTGTTTTGTATATGTACTTTCTGGCAGCAACACATACATTTGTTTCTTTGCCAATAAAGTTCACATTATTCATATGGATTCAATCATCATTGACTATATACCATTCTTTGGAACAGAGCTCTCCTAGTTGTGTTTATCCGTCCAACATCAGTGCCTGACCTCACAAATGCGCTTCTGGAAGAATGGTCAACCATTCCCATAGACACCCTCCTAAACCTTGTGGACTGCCTTCCCAAAAAGGGCGGAGCCAACTCAATATTGAACCCTACGGACTAAGACTGGGATGCCATTAAAGTTCATGTGCGTGTAAAGGCAGGCGTCCCAATACTTTTGGGTAATATAGTGTAACCCCCCAAAAAAAGCCCGCCTACCCTGTGTATAAAAAGATCTTTTTACTTACCTATTTCTTGCCCATTCTGGTCTGCTGAAGTGATCGCCTGTGTCAGTGAGCGGCGGCTGCAGGGGAGAGGAGGGAGCACCGACAATGGCTGGGAGCCTCCAGGTGATGTCATGGCTTCCAAGAATTCCCAGGTATTGTCGAGAGTTCTCTCCTCTCCCCTGCAGCTGCCGCTCATGCAGGAAATAATGTGGAAGTAGAGAGGATCACTGGGTAAGAAGAGGGTGGGTCGAAAGGAGGAGAACAACAGGGATGTTATAGATAGGAACATGAAAGAATTAATACGTCAAAAATGATTTTAGCCTGGAGTTCCATTTTAATATAAATTAGGAATCAGGGAATGAGCAGAGCACAGTGTAAGGACAGTCTCCTGTCCATGTAGATGACTTGTCCATGTCTCCTGTCCATGTAGATGACCTGCCCATGTCTCCTGTCCATGTAGATGACCTGTCCATGTCTCCTGTCCATATAGATGACCTGTCCATGTCTCCTGTCCATGTAGATGACCTGTCCATGTCTCCTGTCCATGTAGATGACCTGTCCATGTCTCCTGTCCATGTAGATGACCTGTCCATGTCTCCTGTCCATGTAGATGACCTGTTCATGTCTCCTGTCCATGTAGATGACCTGTCCATGTCTCCTGTCCATGTAGATGACCTGTCCATGTCTCCTGTCCATGAAGATGACCTGTCCATGTCTCCTGTCCATGTAGATGACCTGTCCATGTCTCCTGTCCATGTAGATGACCTGTCCATGTCTCCCGTCCATGTAGATGACCTTCCATGTTCCTGTCCATGTAGATGACCTGTCCATGTCTCCTGTCTATGTAGATGACCTGTCCATGTCTCCTGTCCATGTAGATGACCTGTCCATGTAGATGACCTGTCCATGTCTCCTGTCCATGTAGATGACCTGTCCATGTCTCCTGTCCATGTAGATGACCTGTCCATGTCTCCTGTCCATGTAGATGACCTGTCCATGTAGATGACCTGTCCATGTCTCCTGTCCATGTAGATGACCTGTCCATGTCTCCTGTCCATGTAGATGACCTGTCCATGTCTCCCGTCCATGTAGATGACCTGTCCATGTCTCCCGTCCATGTAGATGACCTGTCCATGTTCCTGTCCATGTAGATGACCTGTCCATGTCTCCTGTCCATGTAGATGACCTCATACATGTGTGTGAAGTTCTGTAATGAAGTCACTATTAATCACAAAGTGCATAGAAACGCAGCGGGTCACATGACTCAGAATATCAGGTTCCCAGCTGTACATTGTATCTGGATGGTTCACGTGTGTGAAGATTTCTTGTGTGATAAGATAATCATCTCCAGGATTAAGGAGAGCAGCTTCCTGCCACAGCGTCAGCATATTCCCCATCACCAGTACAATTATATGAATATATTTACCAGTGGATGCATTAATAACCCCCAACATTGGAGTCAGTGGCTGCAAAAATAACCCCCAACATTGGAGTCAGTGGCTGCAAAAATAACCCCCAACATTGGTGTCAGTGGCTGCAATAATAACCCCCAACATTGGTGTCAGTACTATAAACCCACTTACCCACATTGTATGCCCCCCCCCCCCCCCCATTACACTTTGATGATCATTGCAGTGATAGTTGATTGTAAAACGTTATTTGTATTTTTTTGTAAAAATGTTTTTTCACACAGAGCGGCCCAATCTTCCTCTTCTCGGGTCCCCTGCTGCTGCTCTTGGCTCCTCCTCTTCTCTATGCGCCCCCCATAGGAAGTCGCTTCCTCTGGGGGCTTGCACCTGAGCTGGGCTGTGTGCATCTATAGACACACGCAGCATGGCTCAACCCAACCACCCCCCATTCTCTCCTCACTCACTGAATTTACCTGACAGCAGCACAGCTGTAGGCTGCTGAATATACTAAGGCACCTTTTTGGTGCGCTTTAGTGCTGGTGCAAGTGTGAGTTATAAATGCCATGAAAATGGTCCCAGGCTGTGCACATCGCTGTGTAGTCATTAGCAACTGACCCCCCCCACCCCCACCCCCCGTCCTTCTGGGCCCAATAGCAGCCTTTTCCAACCACTTCCTGTCTACATGCGCTCCCTCCAGTGTCACCTGCTCAATGTGTGGTGCCAGGGCTGCCGGTTGTAAGGATGGGCTCGGGCATGTTCGCACGCTCCACGTGCAGAGCCCGCCAGGAAGTCGGTACGGCGCTGCGCTAATCACAGGCAGTGAGACATTTTCCCGATGTGCGGCTGCAGAGATCGGCAAATCTCTCACTTCCTGTGATTAGCGCAGCGCCGTACCGACTTCCTGGCGGGCTCTGCACGTGGAGTGTGCGAACACGCCGGAGCTCATCCTTAGCCGGTTGTATCTGTATTCAAAAGAGGATAAAGCGGGAAAACCTCAATTAAACAATACACACAGCTGACCCAATCTGCTATTAGGTGGGCTTTCTGGAGTTAAGGCAAAATAGGATAAAAAGAAAGACAAAAGGAACTCCAAATAGAAACTCACTGCAGCATAAATGTAGCAAAAGAGTTTATTGATACTTTATACATTTTTGTGTTCAATAAACTCTTTTGCTACATTTATGCTGCGGTGAGTTTCTATTTGGAGTTCCTTTTGTTTTGTTTTTTATCCTATTGCCTGTTGTATCAGTCAGGGGAGCGTGTGAGAGGGTGACAACATAGGAGCACAACTGGGAGACAGGGACGGAGCGTTGTCACCCTAAAACAGGAAGTGTCTAAACAAGGACCTCCATGGCGGGATCACCGGGGGGTCATTTTAACGGAAGCTGCAGATTTAAATAGACTAAAAACAACGTTTGAGATGAGGTGTGAAAACTTGTAGGAGGCTTTAGTGGTTGGGGTTTTTGGGTGTACTGTATGAGCGCTGCACCAAATTTAGGTCTTCCTGTTCAATCATCCCCCCGGATAACGGAAGGGGTCCAAGCTGGTGTGGGTGGAGTTGGGTCTCCATGTTGGTGGCCGGTTAGCTGTGGGAGGAATACGATCATTTCTTGGCCGGTATGGGTTGCAGCACGGCATTGCTCGGTTTGTATCTCCCTATAGAGACGAGTCACGTGCACGGGACACGTCCCTATGACTCTCATCCTAATCTCCGGTGTAAGCCGCTTTATTTATGGAGCTTGTTTACACGCTGAGACTCACCTTTTCCATTGTGATAAGGCTGATGGACACTCCTTGGGGGGGGGTTTGGGTACCTATGCTGAGCTGCCAGGTGGCATGGGGCAAGTCACGTGACCAGGGGCGCAGAGGTCATGGCAGGACTGGGGCTCGGCTTTTATTCTCTTGAAGCTCTGGGCATGAAAACCTTCATTTACATATATTCCTAAATAGCCATAAAGGATATAAATCTAATTTTCGAACACCTAATGCCTTTACAAACCCAGATATTACCTTGTAAAAGTAGCAGTGACCTCATCGCTGTGCTGTACATAACTAGTACAGGCTGCCTGCAGAAAACTAAGGAGGGGGCGGAGACAGGACCGGTGGTCGGGTTTAAATATACTGACATCAGTATGGATGTCACACTTCCTAAAACTTTAACCCCCCCGGGGCCCCTTCCACAAACTTTTCCATCAAGATTATTAGTACCATTATCAGTCCTTCCCCACGTTTACATTTGCCTACTGCCTGCCCTGATCCTGAACTTTTTGCTGGATTACGTTTGTCTGCTACCTGCCCCGACTTTGGATTGTTTACTTGATTACGTTTCCCCATTGCCTTTTCCCCATTGCCTGCCCTGACCTTGGACTGTTTACTAAATTATACTTGTGCACTATCTGCCTTGACCTTGGACTGTTTACTAAATTATACTTGTGCACTATCTGCCCTGACCTTGGACTGTTTACTAAATTATACTTGTGCACTATCTGCCTTGACCTTGGAATGTTTACTGGATTACATTTCCCCACTACTAGCCCTGACCTTGTACTGTTGACTGGATTACACTTGTGTGCTACCTATCCTGACCTTGGACAGTTTAGTTATATACAGCACTTTCCCCACTACCTGCCCTGACCTTGGACTGCTTACTGGATTGCATTTGCGTGCTATCTGTCTTGACCTTAGACTGTTTCCTGGATTACGTTTATCCACTACCTGCCCTGACCTTGTACTGTTTACTGGATAATACTTGCCTGCTATCTGCTCTGATTTTGGATTGTCTACTGGATTATGTTTCTCCACTACCTGCCCTGATCTTAGACTGTTTACTGAATTATACTTATGTGCTATGTGCCCTGATCTTGGACTGTTTACTGAATTGCATTTGCCTGCCACCTGTCTTGACCTTGGATTTTTTACTGGATTATGTTGGCCCACTACCTGTCCTGACCCTGGATGTTAGACTGGATTATGTTTGCCTGCTACTTGTCCTGACTTTGTACTGTTTCCTGGATTACATTTGTCCACTACCTGTCCTGACCTTACACTTGCCTGCTACCGGCCCTGATCTCAGACTGTTTACTGGTATACATTTCCCCGCCACCTGCCTTAACCTTGGACTTTTTTCTGGATTATATTTCCCTGCTACCTGTCCCAACCTTGGACTGTTTACTCAATTATGTTTGCCGGCTACCTGCTCTGGCCTTGGACTGTTTACTGGATTGTGCTTTCCTATTACCTACCCCGACCTTGGACTGTTTACTGGATTTTTTACTTACTAACTTGCCTTGACCTTGAACTGTTTACTGGATTGTGCTTTCTTACTACCTGCTCTGACCTTGGACTGTTTACTGAATTACGTTTGCCTGCTACTTGCCCTGACCTTAGACTGTTTACTGGATTACGTTTGCCTGCTACCTTTCCTGACTTTGTACTGTTTCCTGGATTACATTTGTCGGCTACCTACTCTGACCTTAAATTGTTTGTTGGATTACACTTGCCTGCTACCTGCCCTGACTTCAGACTGTTTACTGGTTTACGTTTCCCCACTACCTGCCTTAACCTTGGACTGTTTACTGGATTATATTTCTCTGCTACATGCCCCAATCTTGGACTGTTTACTGGTTTATGTCTGCCCACTATCTGCCTTGACCCTGAACTGTTTGCTAATTTACACTTGCCTGCTCTGCCCTGATTACGTTTGTCCGCCACCTTGCCTGCCCTGAATGCGGACTATTTACTAGATAACACTTGCCTGCTATGACTTTGGATTGTTTACTGGATTACATTTCCCCACTACTTGCCCTGACCTTGTACTGTTGACTGGATTACACTTGTGTGCTACCTATCCTGACCTTGGACAGTTTAGTTGTATACAGTACTTTCCCCACTACCTGCCCTGACCTTGGACTGCTTACTGGATTGCATTTGTGTGCTATCTGTCTTGACCTTAGACTGTTTCCTGGATTACGTTTATCCACTACCTGCCCTGACCTTGTACTGTTTACTGGATAATACTTGCCTGCTATCTGCTCTGATTTTGGATTGTCTACTGGATTATGTTTCTCCACTACCTGCCCTGATCTTAGACTGTTTACTGAATTATACTTATGTGCTATCTGCCCTGATCTTGGACTGTTTACTGAATTGCATTTGCCTGCCACCTGTCTTGACCTTGGATTTTTTACTGAATTATGTTGGCCCACTACCTGTCCTGACCCTGGATTTAGACTGGATTACGTTTGCCTGCTACTTGTCCTGACTTTGTACTGTTTCCTGGATTACATTTGTCCACTACCTGTCCTGACTTTACACTTGCCTGCTACCGGCCCTGATCTCAGACTGTTTACTGATATACATTTCCCCGCTATCTGCCTTAACCCTGGACGTTTTTCTGGATTATATTTCCCTGCTACCTGCCCCAACCTTGGACTGTTTACTCAATTATGTTTGCCGGCTACCTGCTCTGACCTTGGACTGTTTACTGGATTGTACTTTCCTATTACCTACCCTGACCTTGGGCTGTTAACTGGATTGTTTGCTTACTAACTTGCCTTGAACTGTTTACTGGATTGTGCTTGCTTACTACCTGCTCTGACCTTGGACTGTTTACTCAATTATGATTACCCGCTACCTGCTCTGACCTTGGACTGTTTACTCAATTATGTTTGCCGGCTACCTGCTCTGACCTTGGACTGTTTACTGGATTGTACTTTCCTATTACCTACCCTGACCTTGGACTGTTTACTGGATTGTTTGCTTACTAACTTGCCTTGAACTGTTTACTGGATTGTGCTTGCTTACTACCTGCTCTGACCTTGGACTGTTTACTGGATTACGTTTGCCTGATACCTGCCCTGACCTTTAGAATTGCACTCTGGATTGTGCTAACAGCTAATGCCTTCCCAGACCACCACCAGCCCCTGGACTGTGGCATGGGTGCTCTTCTGCAGTGACTTGGGGGCTACCAAGTACCGGTAGGCCTGCTAAAGGGAAGGGGGGCTGCTAAAGGTAGAAGAACCGCCAGCCATCTATAGCTCCTGACCGAGGCGTTAGGCTGAGCATCGGCTCTTAAATATTTGTCGAATCTTTTTACACACACATGACCTTTAATGGCATCCCAGTCTTAGTCCGGAGGGTTCAATAATGAGTTGGCTCCGCCCTTTGCAGCTATAACAGCTTCACCTCTTCTGGGAAGGCTGTCCACAAGGTTTAGGAGGGTGTCTATGGGAATGTTTGACCATTCTTCCAGAAGAGCATCTGTGAGGTCAGGCACTGATGTTGGACGAATAAACACAACTAGGGGAGCGCTGTTCCAAAGAATGGTATATAGTCAATGATGATTGAATCCATATGAATCAGGTGAACTTTATTGACAAAGAAACAAATAGTATGTGTTGCTGGGAAGGCCATCCACGAAGTTTAGGAGGGTGTCTATGGGAGTGTTTGACCATTCTTCCAGAAGCGCATTTGGCCAGGCACGAATGTTGGATGAGAAGGCCTGGCTTCCAGTCTCCACTCTAATTCATCCCAAAGGTTTTCTATCGGGTTGAGGTCAGGACTCTGTGCAGGCCAGTCAAGTTCCTCCACCCCAAACTCACTCATCCATGTCTTTATGGACCTCGCTTTGTGCACTGGTGTGCAGTCATGTTGGAACAGGAAGGGGTCGTCCACAAACTGTTCCCACAAAGTTGGGAGCATGAAATTGTCCAAAATGTCTTGGTATTCCTTCACTGGAACTAAAGGACCAAGCCCAACCCCTGAAAAACACCCCCACACCATAATCCCCCCCCCCCACCAAATGATTTGGGGAGATTTAGGAGGGGGGATAGGGGAAGAGGATTTGTGCTAGGAGGGGACATTCTTTTTGGGGGGGGAGATATGTGCCAGTAGGGATGATTGGAGAGTATTTGTGCTAGGAGGGGGGATTTGGAGTGTGGGGGGGGGGGTTGTGTACTTGGGGGAGAGAGGGGATTTAAAGAGTAGAGGATTTCTGCTAGGAGGGGGAGTGATTTTTTTTTTGAGGGGGGAATGTGTGCTGGGGGGACTTGAGGATAGAGAGTATTTGAGATGGGAGGGGGAGCAAAGATTTGTGCTGGGAGGGGGGATTTTAGAAGGGGGCAGATTTGTATTAGAAGAAGGAGGAATTGTTGCTTGGGGGCGAGCATGCAGATTAGTGTTCAGTTATTTTTTGTGGGGGTGGGGAAATGTTTTCTAACACATAATGCTCATATATCTTGGGGGGGGGGGGCAGTTTGGCATGTTGGCTCTGGGCTCTTGATGCCCTTGTCCCGGAACTGCTTGAGGCTTCGGGGATCCTCCATTGATGGGGTCCTTCACCTGGAATTGACCTCCTTCTGACCCGCTTGGAGCAGATTTTGCATTTCCATAGACTTGTATGGGAATGTGAGACCCGCTGGACTCGAACAAAAGCCCATCGACGTGCGGAGGCGCGGATGCTTCGTTGTTCCGCCCGCCATGCTCTTTGTTCTGCCTCCATCATCATTTTATCTATTTCATTCTCTTAGGCCCGTGGGTTCAGTGGCTCTCCTCCTCCTCCTCCTCCTCCTCCTCCTCCTCCGCCATGCCGGACAAGATGGCTCCTGTCTGATTGATGGTCTCCCACACGCGGCCATTGTCTGTCATTGCAGAGCGGTGAACGTTTATTGCGAGGTCGCGGCGCTCTGTCTGGGTGTGAAGAGGCCGCAGTTGACGTCTTTTCTTCAGGTTGTCATTGTGTTCTTGTATGGAGTGAATAGACTCGGCCTTCTATAGAGGGTCGCTCTGCCGGCCCGGCGCATCCTTTATCTTCACAGAGAAAATCATCAGAGAACCCGGGGGGGGGCTCAATTTATACCGGCTGCCCCCCCCCGAGGCCCCCCGTATTCTGCTGCACCCTCCTACACCGGGCAACGGGGTGACCTTTGTATCATGTTAAAGCCCAACTCCGGGCTCGGCCCCCGCCCTGGAGGTTCCCCCCCCAGCAGTATATTTACTTCTTCTGATCGCCCCTGAGGGTCTGCTGGTGCTGACATAATGACGGGCAGGTTGAGGCCCCAATACGCCGCTTGATTATTGATAATGGGGTGAGGGGGGGAGGGGTACCTTTTTTTCTTCCACCAGAGGACCTTAATCTTACAGCTTCCATACACCGCGCAATTTTCTATTGATTAGCCTGCGAATGAAAGAAAATCAACCGCTTCCTCCATCCAGGGGAACAGAGGAATCCCCACTGCTGGCCGTATTCAGGCAGCCATGACACCCGCAGCTGTCTGAGTGCACCGATGGCTCATTGTTGTATAAAGCTTATGTGACACTGAGGGGGTGGAACCTTATGGCCCTCACAGTATAAATCCTCAGTCTATTGGGATCTAAAAGCCCCAGTACAGACCCCTCAATACAACCCCCCCCCCCCAGTCCAGTACAGACCCCTCAATACAATCCCCCCCCCACTCCAGTACAGACCCCTCAATACAATCCCCCCCCCACTCCAGTACAGACCCCTCAATACAACCCCCCCAGTCCAGTACAGACCCCTCAATACAATCCCCCCCACACTCCAGTACAGACCCCTCAATACAACCCCCCCCACTCCAGTACAGACCCCTCAATACAACCCCCCCACTCCAGTACAGACCCCTCAATACAACCCCCCCCCACTCCAGTACAGACCCCTCAATACAACCCCCCCCACTCCAGTACAGACCCCTCAATACAACCCCCCCACTCCAGTACAGACCCCTCAATACAACCCCCCCCCACTCCAGTACAGACCCCTCAATACAACCCCCCCAACTCCAATACAAACCCCTCAATACAAACCTCCCCCCCACTCCAGTACAGACCCCTCAGTACAACCCCCCCCACTCCAGTACAGACCCCTCAGTACAACCCCCCCCCACTCCAGTACAGACCCCTCAGTACAACCCCCCCCACTCCAGTACAGACCCCTCAGTACAACCCCCCCCCCCCCCACTCCAGTACAGACACCTCCTCACCCTAGTACCCTAGTACAGACCCCTCAGTACAGACCCCTCAGTACAGACCCCTCAATACAGAACCCTCAGTATAGTATAGACCCCACAGTACAGACCCCACAATACAGACCCCTCAGTACAGACTCCTCAGTACAGACCCCTCAGTACAGACTCCTCAGTACAGACCCCTCAGTACAGACCCCTCAGTACAGACCCCTCAATACAGAACCCTCAGTACAGACCCCTCAGTACAGACCCCTCAATACAGACTCCTCAGTACAGACCCCTCAATACAGACTCCTCAGTATAGACTCCTCAGTACAGACACCTCAGTATAGACTCCTCAGTACAGACACCTCAGTATAGACTCCTCAGTACAGACTCCTCAGTATAGACTCCTCAGTACAGACTCCTCAGTACAGACTCCTCAGTACAGACTCCTCAGTATAGACTCCTCAGTACAGACTCCTCAGTATAGACTCCTCAGTATAGACTCCTCAGTACAGACCCCTCAATACAGACCCTTCAAAACAGACCCCTCAATACAGAACCCTCAGTACAGACTCCTCAGTACAGACCCCTCAGGACAGACCCCTCAGGACAGACCCCTCAGAACAGACCCCTCACTACAGACCCCTCAGTACAGACCCCTCAGTACAGACCCCTCAATACAGAACTCTCAGTACAGAACCCTCAGTACAGACTCCTCAGTACAGACCCCTCAGTACAGACTCCTCAGTACAGACCCCTCAGTACAGACCCCTCAGTACAGACCCCTCAATACAGACACTTCAGTACAGACCCCTCAATACAGAACCCTCAGTACAGACCCCTCAGTACAGACTCCTCAGTACAGACTCCTCAGTGCAGACTCCTCAGTGCAGACTCCTCAGTGCAGACCCCTCAGTACAGACCCCTCAGTACAGACCCCTCAGTACAGACCCCTCAGTACAGACTCCTCAATACAGACCCCTCAATACAGAACCCTCAGTACAGACTCCTCAGTACAGACCCCTCAGTACAGACTCCTCAGTACAGACCCCTCAGGACAGACCCCTCAGTACAGACCCCTCAATACAGAACCCTCAGTATAGTATAGACTCCTCAGTACAGACCCCTCAGTACAGACCCCTCAGTATAGACTCCTCAGTACAGACTCCTCAGTAGAGACTCCTCAGTACAGACCCCTCAGTATAGACTCCTCAGTACAGACCCCTCAATACAGACCCTTCAAAACAGAACCCTCAATACAGAACCCTCAATACAGAACCCTCAGTACAGACTCCTCAGTACAGACTCCTCAGTACAGACTCCTCAGTACAGACCCCTCAGTACAGACCCCTCAGTACAGACTCCTCAGTACAGACCCCTCAGTACAGACTCCTCAGTACAGACCCCTCAGTACAGACCCCTCAGTACAGACTCCTCAGTACAGACCCCTCAGTACAGACCCCTCAGTACAGACCCCTCAGTACAGACTCCTCAGTACAGACTCCTCAGTATAGACCCCTCAGTACAGACCCCTCAGTACAGACCCCTCAATACAGAACCCTCAGTACAGACCCCTCAGTACAGACTCCTCAGTACAGACCCCTCAGTACAGACCCCTCAATACAGAACCCTCAGTACAGACCCCTCAGTACAGACTCCTCAGTACAGACCCCTCAGTACAGACCCCTCAGTACAGACTCCTCAGTACAGACCCCTCAGTACAGACCCCTCAGTACAGACCCCTCAGTACAGACTCCTCAGTACAGAACCCTCAGTACAGACTCCTCAGTACAGATCCCTCAGTACAGACCCCCCAATACAGACTCCTTAGTACAGACCCCTCAGTGCAGACTCCTCAATACAGACTCCTCAGTACAGACTCCTCAGTACAGAACCCTCAGTACAGACTCCTCACTACAGACTCCTCAGTACAGACCCCTCAATACAGACTCCTCAGTACAGACTCCTCAGTACAGAACCCTCACTACAGACTCCTCACTACAGACTCCTCAGTACAGACCCCTCAGTACAGACTCCTCAGTACAGACTCCTCAGTACAGACCCCTCAGTACAGATTCCTCACTACAGACTCCTCAGTACAGATCCCTCAGTACAGACTCCTCAGTACAGACTCCTCAGTACAGACCCCTCAGTACAGACCAAAGCGTGAGCAGTCTTGTGCATTGAGGTGTGCACCCCAAAGCTAAGACACACATCCGTATATATATATATATATATTTACACCATATTACTAAAAGTATTTGGACGCCTGCCTTTGCACGCACATGAACTTTAATGGTAGGCTGTCAGGGAGTATCGTCTTACCCTTACGGGTAAGCCGATACACCGACAGTGTACATGAGACCTGCATGACATCAGTGATCTGCTGATCGCTGGTGCAATGCTTTCCAGGCTTCTGCAACAAAAAATAATAAATGCACATTTTGTTATTGATGGGCACACTGGCAGCAATTGATGGGCACAGTGTCGGCAATTGATGGGCACAGTGGCGGCAATTGATGGGCACAGTGGCAGCAATTGATGGGCACACTGGCAGCAATTGATGGGCACAGTGTCGGCAATTGATGGGCACAGTGGCGGCAATTGATGGGCACAGTGGCAGCAATTGATGGGCACAGTGGCGGCAATTGATGGGCACAGTGGCAGCAATTGATGGGCACACTGGCAGCAATTGATGGGTACAGTAGCTGCATTTGATGGCACAGTGGCGGTACTTTATGGGTACAATGGCTGCATTTGATGGCACAGTGGCTGCATTTGATGACAAGCCAGGGTTCAGTGCAGACCCCTCAGTACAGACCCCTCAGTACAGACTCCTGCCCTCCCTAGTACAGACCCCTCAGTACAGACCCCTCAGGACAGACCCCTCAGTACAGACCCCTCAGTACAGACACCTGCCCTCCCTAGTACAGACCCCTCAGTACAGACCCCTCAGTACAGACACCTGCCCTCCCTAGTACAGACCCCTCAGTACAGACCCACCCTCTCCCCAGTACAAACACTTCCCCACCCCAGTACAGACCCCCAGTTGTAAGCAACGCAGTATCCTGGCCTAGGGCAGCACTTGTCAGGGTGGGCAGCATTTTTTTTTTACAATTCATTTTTTTTTTACCATCCCTCTCCCATTGCAGAGATTTACCTTCACTTCCTGCCCCATAGCCAAACAGGAAGCGAGAGGAAAACTATGCGCCCCCCCGTCCCCGTCCCTCAGAACTAGTGCCCCCACTCGAAAATTTCAGGGTGGGTCTTAAACAGCAAGGGGTGTGGCCTTGACAGGAAGGGGTGGGTCATATTTAAATTAGGGGCTGCATAGGTTTAGTCAGGCCTAGGGTAGCACAAAACCTAAACACACTACTGGTTGTAAGTATGTAGTTAGTTGTTAAGCTTTTGTATGTTAGTTATTAGTCGGGGATTCTGTCACTGGGGTTTTGGTTCACTTATAATTTCATGTATATACAGTACAGACACCCCAACAGTATATATACCCCTTCACCCCCAACATACACAGAACACCAGTATAGACCCCTGAGTACACCTCTTCCTTAGTATGGACCCCTTAATATAGACATCCCCCCAATACAGACCCCCCCCAGTATAGACCCCCCAGTACAGCACCCCCCCCTCAGTACAGGTACCCCTCCAACCCCAACACACAAAGAACACCAGTATAGACCCCTGACTACACCTCTTCCTTTGTATGGACCGCTAAATATAGACATCCCCCCAATACAGACACCCACCCCAGTACAGCCCCCCAGTACAGAGACCCCTCCCCGCCACACATATCACACCGTTACAGACTCCTTACTACACCTCTTCCTTAGTATGGACCCCTAAACATAGACATCCCCCCAATACAGACACCCCCCCAATACAGAAACCCCCCCAGTACAGAGACCCTCAAGTACAGGATGAATCGGCAGAAATTCTAACCATGGTTGGCCCTGTAGGCACCACCCATCACAACAAAAGTTGCTATAAAAATTGGATGAGCCGAGTGGAATATTAATGGCTGAACAGTGACTGCATCCTATTACATCCTATGAGATGCAGTCGCTGTTCAGGTACTCAGGTATTCACAGGTGTAGGGAGAGACTGGGAACCACCATGGCCAGAACTGGGGGAGGGGGCACCATCTTCATTATTATAAGTAATTGGGCGGTTCTGTGTTCACCGGCTTAAGAAAAAAACAAAAAAACGCCAATCTTTTGAACCCCTTGTATACCAGGCTGTTTATAAAGGTACCTTGGTAGACGATGGGTTAAGAGCAGCACATGCTATGATAGGACAGAAGCTCTGTAGGCAGCAGAACCATCAAACGTTGGTTTTCTGAGGCCTCGGTGACTCAGCACACAGAGCAGAATATTGGATTTCACGTCACATTATACTGCGGCCGGCCCTGAAGGCGCATCAAATCTGTCCGATTTCTCGGTCCCACAGAAGGACGTTCCTTCGCTCCCACCGACCCCGACTCACCCCTCACCCACACTATTATTCTCTATACAATTCACGCTGGAAAATCCTCCGCAGACCAACGAAACCCTTTCTATAATGACAGCAGAATGATTGATTTCTAGTTTCACATCTTTCCTCTTATTTTACGGCAAAAAAACTTCTTTTACTTTATAAAACTGCAAAAGTTGAGATGAAAATAGTAAGAGAAGACCGGTGCTGATCAAATGAAAGAAGACCTCCGGGCAGAAAAACTTTCATTCAACCACTTCAGTATAGCACTGATAGTTGGCACTGATGATGAGGCACTGATGGGCACTGATTGGCAGCACTGGTGGGCACTGGTGGGCATTTATCGGTGGCACTGGTGGGTACTGGTAGATGGCACTGATAGGTGCTGGTAGGTGACACTGATAGGCAGCACTGATAGTTGGCACTGATGATGAGGCACTGATGGGCGGCAATGATTGACAGCCCTGATATGTGGCACTGGTGGGCATTGATAGGTGGCACTGGTGGGTACTGGTAGGTGGCACTGGTGGGCGCTGCTTAGCAGTACTGATATGCACTAGTAGGTGGCACTGGTGGGTACTGGTAGGTGGCACTGGTGGGTACTGGTAGGTGGCACTGGTGGGCACTGCTTAGCAGTACTGATATGCACTGGTAGGTGGCACTGGTGGGCACTGCTTAGCAGCAGTGTGTTTTCATGTGCAGGACCGATGTCCCATTTACACAAGCCGGTAATCTGCTTTTTCTCTTCATGCTGTCAGAGTGAGGGGAAAATAGCCGATTACCGTCTTCTGTTTACATCACATGATCAGCTGTCATTGGCTGACAGCTGATCACGTGGTAAAAGGCCGGGATCGGCCCTTACCCTGATCTGTGGTCAGCCGAGTCTCATGGACTCCCTAAACACAGAGCGCGCCGCCCGAGCCCCGCAGGGGGCACTCAGTCAGAAAATGCACGGGAGGACGTACATGGACGCCCTTCCGGCAATTAAAGCCCGCGCTGTATCTGTCTTTTGGTTATAGCACGGGCAAGAAGAGGTTAAATATATCGCGAAGAATAAAAATCTGCTTTGTGTGCACCAAATGCCACTGCAAACCCAGATATTACCTTGTTAAAGTAGCAGTGATATCATCACTGTGCTGTACATAGCCTGTGCAGAGAGAAGGGATGTAGGAGACGGCCAGCAGTATGACTTCAGATAATTGCAGAACAAAGGATGCTTTACCAGTTTTTTTTATTAGTTTTTTTTTTTTTTTCTTTATGGATTTTTTTTTTTTTTTTAATGGTTGAACTGGATGGACTTGTGTCTTTTTTCAACCTGACTAACTATGTAACTATGTAACCAGTCTTTGAAGTGTAAGAAGATAATGACTTTTTTTTTTAAAGCCCTGTTTCTGTAAAGAGCTAACACTGACTAAGGGAACATGGAAGAAATGAGGAAAACTGAACTAACTAGCGCTAAATAGGAGGTGAAGACAAAGGGAGAAACCAAAATCACATAGAATACAAGTTGCAGTGTCCCAAAACCTCCACTAGATGTCAGAATAACACGGAACGGGCCGGCTGGAGGAGAAGCTCTCCTTGTACGCTGATGACGCGCTGCTTTATTTACAGGATTCGGACGGCTCCCTCGCGGCGGCCCTAGACCTGTTTAACGAATTTGGACACTACTCGGGAGTGCGTATCAACTGGGATAAGTCAGGTCTTTTCCCCCTTGACCCCCATGCACGAACTAGCGCCCCAGACAACCAGTTAGTGTGGGTCGTGCAGTTTAAATACTTGGGCATCCAGGTCAGGATAGACCCGGCCAGTTACTCTGACCTTAATATAATCCCCATACTTACCCAACTTAATGTACGGCGTGGTCCTCATTACCCCTGAATCTTATGGGCAGAATTAACCTCCTGAAAATGATCTTCCTCCCCAAGTTTCTCCATGTTTTCCATAATTCCCCGACCTGGATGCCCAACCTGTTCTTTAAAGAGGTGGAGAAATGTATGGGCAGCTTCGTATGGGGGAGGAGCACTTCCTAGAATAGCAAAGTCTACCCTGATCCTTCCGGTGAGATGTGGAGGTCTGGCACTCCCAGATCTGCGTGTTTTTTTCTGGGCGGCGGTGCTGGTCACCATCCAATGGTGGTTTGTGAGTTCACGAGCAAATGCTGCGGCCTGTCTTGAGGCAGCCATTTTGGGCTCTCTTCAGGAACTGGGGAATCTGATTTATCGGGGACCCCGAGCCTACGCTCCGCTACCTCATTCCACTAAGACTGCACTCTGGGTCTGGGTTCCTGCGAAGACAAGATTTACCTGCCCCAACAGATGGTCTCCCTTCACCCCGCTGCGGGGTAATCCCAATGTCCCACATCTCCGTACCATCCCTGACCCCCTGATCTGGGCCAGGTATGGGATAAAGACTTCAGGGGATATTCTAAGGACTGACAGATTGCTCCCACTGACAGAACTCAGAACCCGATTCCGTCTACCAGGATGGATGACATTCAGGTAATACTTCCAGCTACGTCATGCCAAGCGAGCTCAGTTCCCTACTACCCCGAAGCTAGATATGGACCCGATAGAAGGTAGACTGGCCCTAGAACAGTTGTCTAAGCCTTTGTTCACACTGTATTTTGACCTACTAGGATGTCACTCCCCCCAGGATGGAGAACGCCTTTGGGAAAGGTGGAGGGCGGACACACCAGACTTAGACAGGGAGGACTGGGATGACTGTCTTGGAGAAAGAGCCCAGGCATTAATTTCATCTAGGGACAGGCTGATTCAAGTCAAATTCTTACACAGAGTTTATTTTACACCCCAGAGGCTACATAACATTTACTCAGAAAGATCTGCAGATTGCACTCGCTGTGGTGGAGAAGAAGGTACATACATGTTCTGGAGCTGCCCCTAGAGTGGCCCCGGTTCTGGACGAAGATGGTGGAACCCATAAACTTTCGTCTCCAGCTGGCTCTACTGAGTTATTGCTCCTCAGCCTTCATGATGATGACCAAAGGCCCAGATACACCAAAATACTTATATGTTTTCTGCTATACTATGCTAGAAGGGAAATCATACTTAAGTGGAATTCCCGATCCCCTCCCTCCACGGGTTCTTGGGAACAATCTATTAACTCGGCTCTTCCTATGTACAAGCTGACTTACATAAACAGGAATTGCCCTGAGAAATATGAGAGTCTGGCAACCCTGGACCGCATTGTGGGTACAGGTGCCTTTTAACATGGCTTCTGAACAGGGTGATGCCGAGCCCTCTTGTGTCAATCCTATTATCCCCCTCCCGGGGAACGCTTGGATATGCATGTTATGTTGGCACTCCACTGAACCTTAAATATGACTCTCAACCATTGTAAGATACCCTACATGTACCTTTAACTACTTTCATGTTGTACTTCATAAACTGTACCATACCTATATTTTTCTCAATAAAAGAACATTCTGTTCATGTTAAAAAAAAAGAATACTACGGAACAATAATAACTTGATGCAGTTAAATGATGCAGAAAAAGAGTGGGGCGGCATGCTTTACATCAGGGATCTGCCATTAGCGGATCTCCAGCTGTTGCAAAACTACAAGTCCCATCATGCTTCTGCCTCTGGGTGTCATGCTTGTGACTCTCAGAGTCTTGCTATGCCTCATGGGACTTGTAGTTCTGCAACAGCTGAAGGTCTGCTAATTGTATATCCCTGCTTTTGCCTTCCTGTGATGGCCAGGGGTCAGGCTTGGTGAACAAGATCGATAGCAGTAGAGAGGCTCCCACTGACCAGCAGGAGAAGCATGCGAGTAGGTCTCCCTGGCATATGACTCAGGCTCAGGTGCAAGTTCTAAGCACTAACCAGTGTTCACCAGAGCTCCTGATGGTGGGGATGGGTTTTACCAGGTCTTGGTCTTTAGGATTGCCCCACAAGGAGGTGAGCAAGCTGGGGTCCAATAGCAGGTTAGGGATCAATGAGTGGTTGCAGGTTGGCATCAAGTGGAAGTGTAGTCAAGGAACAAGCCAAGGGTTGGTAAGGAGTGGTAGCCAAGATACTAACGGCAGCCGGAGTGAAAGGAGTGGGATATTGGCTGGAGAGAGCACAATAAACTGGCAAACAGGAAGTTCAGGGGCATGGCTAAAATGAAAAGTTCATGGGAGGAGCAAAGAGTTCAAGGTTTACCAGAAACAAGAGACAAGGCGAGATTGTCCAGGGAGCTGTATAGCATCTCAGGTGGATCAGCAAGAAGAGATTCCACCAGCTAGAGCAGAGGTCGCAGGTTCAGATTCAGGTCCTGACATTTCCTCTGGATCGCTTGCAGGTTTGGGGTTCTGATGCAGATTGGTAATGTATTTATTTTTGTATTTTGGTTAAACTCGGTGATCATTGTGTCTTCCATTCAACCTGACTATTTAACTTGGAAAGCAATTTTTTTTTTTAAACTGGAATTTCTTTTTTTTTTAGTTTTTATCCAGAAACCGCCATAAGAACTTCCTGGCAATCACAGAACCCCATTTTCTATACTGCAGATGGGTTGTCCTCAGTGTACTGAGAATCATGCTGATATTCTGCCATGTGTCATACAGTTACATGTCACATCTTCTGCACCCTTGCCCTCAGTGTGCGGCATCTGCAATGAATTGTAATGACTACACATGTATGGTAGAACGGCCTCACACCTCCCGACTCTCCCAATTACTGTCAGGTCAGAGTTAGTGCAGAGCCAACTCAATAAACCATTCTGTGCCGTCTAATTGCATTCAGTGGAATGACAAGCTCACCCATCTCTATTAACAATTCATGGCACCGTGCTCCGACGTGGAAGATAACTCTCTTTTCCGTCAATACTGGATTATTTTTGGGCACCATGGTGCTTTTCTACAGAAACTGGAAGAAGGAATTAAGGGAGTCCTCTTTAGAAAAGTATATTGATCGCAGGTCTCCATGTATTGATCACACTGATATGTGTTAAAATTGGGCTCATCAGGAAAGACTCAATCAGCAAAGACATTCAGCCCCCCCCCCCAGATGATGTCACACAGTTTCCCTGGTTAACCACCAACATTATGGCATTCCCAAACGTTGAGGTCAAGACACATGGAGTGCCCATTATAAGAGACTTAAGCTTGGCACATGCATATGGGAAGTTCTTCTTTGGTCTCCATAGCTTCAGCAACTACTCATCCTTTGGGGAGAACACCCTTTTTTTGCCTTATCTGTCCAGTGCACCACCCTAAACCCCTTTCCTCTTACTATCTCACCTTTTGGCCAACCATGAACAATATGGCATTCCCAAACGTTGAGGTTAAGACACATGGAGTGCCCATTACAAGAGACTTAAGCTTGGAACATGCATATGGGAAGTCCATAGCTTCAGCAACCACTCATCCTTTGAGGAGAACACCCTTATTTTGCCCCGTCTGTCCAGTGCACCACCCTAGTCCCCTTCCCACTTACTATCTTACCTTTTGGACAACCATGAACAACATGGCATTCCCAAACATTGGCATTAAGACTCATAGAGTGCCACATTACAAAAGACCTAAACTTGGCACGTTCAAAGAAAGGAGTTCTCCTTTGGTCTCCATAGCTTCAGCAGACCAAATCATTTGGTGGAGAGGGGATTATGGTGTGGGGTAGTTTTTCAGGGGTTGGGCTTGGCCCCTTAGTTCCAGTGAAGAGAACTCTTAAGCATAACAAGACATTTTGGACAATTTCATGCTTCCAATTTTGTGGGAACAGTTTGGGGACGGCCCCTTCCTGTTCCAACATGACTGCGCACCAGTGCACAAAGCAAGGTCCATAAAGACCTTAATGAGCGAGTTTTGGGTGGGAGAACTTGACTGGCCTTCACAGAGTCCTGACCTCCACCCCATAGAACACCTTTGGGATGAATTAGAGCGGCTCAGCCCTTCCTTCTCTGCCTTCTCATCCAACATCAGTGCCTGACCTCACAAATGCGCTTCTGGAAGAATGGTCAAACATTCCCATCGACGCACTCCTAAACCTTGTGGACAACCTTCTCAGAAGAGCAGCTAGCAAAGGGTGGGCCAACTTAATATTGAACCCTACAGACTAAGTTCATGTGTGTGCAAAGGCAGGTGTCCCAATACTTTTGGTAATATAGTGTAGTTAGAACTGGCTCTTGGAGAAGCCTGTTCCACTTTTTCACTGTACAGCTGTTACGGTAAAGAACCCTTCCCATATGTGGTGGTTAAACCTCCTTTACTCCTGGTGCAAAGAGGGTCCCCTTGTCTATTTTCTGGAGAAAATCCAAACATCTCAGCACACTGGCTGTGCTTCCTGTATGCATAACAGAGTGTATTTTCCAGTTTGGACTGGAGGACACTGATAAGGGTTAAAGGCATTTGAGGAAGCGTTTCTTCAGGGCCGGCCAATTCAGTGACACCAGCCTCTGGACACCTCTGAACTATAACCAGTCATTTCGTGAGGCAATTTTATCCACAGTCAGCTCAGGTTATTGTAAAGGCCAGAGGCAAAACAAATCAATATGTTGCACCGAGCCAAGTCATTAATTAAAGCCGATGTAATTCTCATCCTGGGAGAGGTTGGAGTCGGTAAATCCCTGATACCAAACGGCCAGCTCCTTGTAATTAGGGGGCTTGATGGAATTAGTAATGAATTCTCCCACTCCTCACGAGCGAGACCATCTGTCAGGGCTGGGCTCAGCCCTTCCTTCTCTGAGCTGGAAGCTCAGCTGTTGGCTAATTGCCAGCTCCCATCTCTCTCCACAGTTACTCAGCTGTTGAAGATATCCTGCTCGTCAGTCCTGCCTACTTAAGCCGTCCAGCCCAGATGATCTCTGCCTTCGCCTTGGTCACATCTCTAGAGACGCTCTCCTGCATTCCTGTTAAAGACTTGTTAGGCTGACATTTCTTCTGGCTCCAGATCCTGCTTGCTGTTCTACTACGCTCATCTCTGGCTCCCTGATGTTTTGGCTTGTCTGACTATCCGTTTGGGTTCCTGAACTCTGGCTATGTTTTGACTACGTTTACTCTGTTTACCTTTTTCTATTATTATTAAACAAGTGTGATTTAACTGTACTTCTGTCTCTGTCTGATTTTATGGTTTCTGACAGTAAGTGAAGGCTATGAATTCAGAAGATGCAGTCAATCCACTTGGTAATATTTTTATAGTACAACCTGTGTTATAGGCCATCCTTGCTGCTGCTCCAGTCTCTGTGCAGGCACCCGCCTCGAGTATTACCTCTATAAGAGGCATGTCTGGTTCCATTCCTCTTCCCCAGCGATTTGGGGGCGATCCAGTCCAATGCAGAGGGTTTCTCAACCAAGTTGAGATATAATTTGAGATGCTGCCCCAGGCGTTTTCCGCGGACAGAAGCAAAGCAGGTTTTGTGATATCTTTGCTTTCTGAGAGAGCCTTGGCCTGGGCAAACCCTCTATGGGAGACGCAAAAACCTGTTGTCTTGATTTACCCAGAGTTTGTGGCTTCCTTTAAAAAGGTATTTGACGTTCCCACGTGCTCCGCTTTGCTGCCAGGTGCCTCATGTTCATCAAACAGAGTACGAGAACTGTTGCCGATTACGCCATTGAATTCCTTACTCTGGCAGCAAAGGTTGCTTGGAACAATGAGGCCCTCGTGGTAGTACCCATTGTCCCATATTGGGCTGTGTTTAGTAAAGCCTTCTACCGCCTGTAACTGTCTGGCCTTATTCCATATTTTCTGGACTAGGGCAAATGTGGGGAATCTCTCATTAGACTTTGCGTAGGCCAAATCCCTCAGTGTTTCTTAGTGGAGAAGATTCCTAGTGTCCCCCAGTGTCTCTTATTGAAGAAGATTCTCAGTGTTTCCCACTGTTTCCTAGTGGAGAAGATTCCTACTATCCCTTAGTGCAGGGATATCATATGCAATTAGCAGACCTCCAGCTGTTGCAGAACTACAAGTCACATGAGGCATAGCAAGACTCTGACAGCCACAAGCATGACACCCAGAGGCAGAGGCAGAGGCATGATGGGACTTGTAGTTTTGCAACAGCTGGAGGTCCGCTAATTGCATATCCCTGCCCTAGTGTTTCTTATTGGAGAAGATTCCTAGTGTCCCCCAGTGTTTCCTCGTGGAGAAGATTCCTAGTGTCCCCCAGTGTTTCCTAGTAGAGAATATTCCTAATGTTCCCCAGTGTATCCTAGTGGAGAAGATTCCTAGTATTCCAGTATTCCCCAGTGTTTCCTAGCGGAGAAGACTTCTAGTATCCTCCAGTGTTTCCTAGTGGAGAAGATTCTTAGTGTCCCGCAGTGTTTGGTAGTAGAGCAGGGTTTCTCAACTCCAGTCCTCAAGGCACAGGTCATGTTTTCAGGATTTCCATTATTTTGCACAGGTGATTTGATCAGTTTCACTGCCTTAGTAATTACCACAGCTGTTTCATCTGAGGGAAATCCTGAAAACATGACCTGTTGGGGCGCCTTGAGGACTGGAGTTGAGAAACACTGTAGTAGAGAATATTCCAAATGTTCCCCAGTGTTACTGGTGGAGAAGATTCCTAGTATTCCAATATTCCCCAGTGTATCCTAGTGGAGAAGATTCCTAGTATTTCAGTATTCCCCAGTGTTACCTAGTTGAAAAGATTCCTAGTGTCCTCCGGTAATTTCTAGTAGAGAATATTCCTAATGTTCCCCAGTGTTACCTAGTGGAGAAGATTCCTAGTATTCCAGTATCCTCCAGTGTTTCTTAGTGGAGAAGATTCCTAGTATCCTCCAGTGTTTCCTAGTGGAGAAGATTCCTAATGTTCCCCAGTGTTAACTGGTGGAGAAGATTACTAGTATTCCAGTATTCCCCAGTGTTTCCTAGTGGAGAAGATTCCTAATGTTCCCCAGTGTTAACTGGTGGAGAAGATTACTAGTATTCCAGTATTCCCCAGTGTTTCCTAGTGGAGAAGATTGCTAGTTTTCCCCAGTGTTTCCAAGCAGAGAAGATTCCTATTGTCCCCCACTGTTTCCTAGTAGAGAAGATTCCTATTGTCCCCCACTGTTTCATAGTAGAGAATATTCCTAATGTTCCCCAGTGTTAACTGGTGGAGAAGATTCCTAGTATTCCAGTATTCCCCAATGTTTCCTAGTAGAGAATATTCCTAATGTTCCCCAGTGTATCCTAGTGGAGAAGATTACTAGTATTCCAGTGTTTCCTAGTGGAGAAGATTCCTAGTGTCCCCCACTGTTTCTTAGTGGAGAAGATTCCTAGTATTCCAGTATCCTCCAGTGTTTCCTAGTGGAGAAGATTCCTAGTGTCTCCCAGTGTTTCCTAGTGGAGAAGATTCCTAGTATCCTCCAGTGTTTCTTAGTGGAGACGATTCCTAGTGTCCCCCAGTGTTTCCTAGTGGAGAAGATTCCTAGTGTTCCCCAGTGTTTCCAAGCAGAGAAGAGTCCTAGTGCCCCCCAGTGTTTCCTAGCGGAGAAGAGTCCTAGTGTTCTCCAGTGTTTCCTAGTGGAGAAGATTCCTAGTATCCTCCAGTGTTTCCTAGTGGAGAAGATTCCTATTGTTCCCCAGTGTTTCCTAGTGGAGAAGAGTCCTGGTGTTCCCCAGTGTTTCCCGGTGGAGAAGATTCCTAGTATTCCCGAGTGTTTTCTAGTGGAGAAGATTCTTATTGTCCCCCACTGTTTCCTAGTAGAGAAGATTCCTATTGTCCCCCACTGTTTCGTAGTAGAGATTATTCCTAATGTTCCCCAGTGTTAACTGGTGGAGAAGATTCCTAGTATTCCAGTATTTCCCAATGTTTCCTAGTAGAGAATATTCCTAATGTTCCCCAGTGTATCCTAGTGGAGAAGATTCCTAGTATTCCAGTGTTTCCTAGCAGAGAAGAGTCCTGGTGTTCCCCAGTGTTTCCTAGTAGAGAATATTCCTAATTTTACCCAGTGTTTCTTAATGGAGAAGATTCCTAGTATCCTCCAGTGTTTCCTAGCAGAGAAGATTCCTATTGTCCCCCAATGTTTCGTAATAGAGAATATTCCTCATGTTCCCCAGTGTTAACTGGTGGAGAAGATTCCTAGTATTCCAGTATTCCCCAATGTTTCCTAGTAGAGAATATTCCTAATGTTCCCCAGTGTATCCTAGTGGAGAAGATTACTAGTATTCCAGTGTTTCCTAGTGGAGAAGATTCCTAGTGTCTCCCAGTGTTTCCTAGTGGAGAAGATTCCTAGTATTCCAGTATCCTCCAGTGTTTCCTAGTGGAGAAGATTCCTAGTGTCTCCCAGTGTTTCCTAGTGGAGAAGATTCCTAGTATCCTCCAGTGTTTCTTAGTGGAGACGATTCCTAGTGTTCCCCAGTGTTTCCTAGTGGAGAAGATTCCTAATGTTCCCCAGTGTTAACTGGTGGAGAAGATTACTAGTATTCCAGTATTCCCCAGTGTTTCCTAGTGGAGAAGATTCCTAGTGTTCCCCAGTGTTTCCAAGCAGAGAAGAGTCCTAGTGTTCTCCAGTGTTTCCTAGTGGAGAAGATTCCTAGTATCCTCCAGTGTTTCCTAGTGGAGAAGATTCCTAGTGTTCCCCAGTGTTTCCTAGTGGAGAAGATTCCTATTGTCCCCCACTGTTTCGTAGTAGAGAATATTCCTAATGTTCCCCAGTGTTAACTGGTGGAGAAGATTCCTAGTATTCCAGTATTCCCCAATGTTTCCTAGTAGAGAATATTCCTAATGTTCCCCAGTGTTTCCTAGTGGAGAAGATTCCTAGTGTCCCCCAGTGTTTCCTAGCAGAGAAGAGTCCTGGTGTTCCCCAGTGTTTCCTAGTAGAGAATATTGCTAATTTTACCCAGTGTTTCCCGGTGGAGAAGATTCCTAGTATTCTCCAGTGTTTCCTAGCAGAGAAGATTCCTATTGTCCCCCAATGTTTCGTAATAGAGAATATTCCTAATGTTCCCCAGTGTTAACTGGTGAAGAAGATTCTTAGTATTCCCCAGTGTATCCTAGTGGAGAAAATCCCTAGTGTTCCCCAGTGTTTCCCAGTGGAGAAGATTCCTATTGTTCCCCAATGTTTCCTAGTGCACATCGTGAGAAGCTCACAGTGTGCAGTGAAATCAGAGTAAGTCATTTCAGCCCAGGAGAGGAGCCCCTTAAACTGTACAAAACTGAAGGTAATGCCGGAATTGAGATTTAAGAATTTGTCTTCATTTTCTGTCTCGGTGGTCGTCGGGACAAATACAGGGGGCTGAATCTCTACAGCAAACAAACCTGACAGCGGGTCTAACCTTTCCAAGCTCCAAAACAAAACTAAAAAAAAAAAAATAACACACTTCACTTTTACATACATTGTAAATGTTTCTTTGTAAAACAAAGATTCTTTTATATCAGTGAATTTTTCCTCCTGTTTGGAAGTAATTGTTATATTGATGATCAGGTATTCTTTCTCTGGAGACCTCTGGGCTGGAATCCTCTAGGTCCTGAGGGCCTCCTATTTCCTCAATGTGACACATCTACTGCTATCAATGATAAGATGCTGAGCATTAGATGTCCTCTATATCTATATACAGAGAGCGCCCTCTACAGGTAACTTTTATATCTGCTTACCATGAAAAGATATGTAAACCCAATATATACCCAATCACTAAAATCTCCTGTAAGCTGTAACATGTTATTGTCATTATAATACGTCCAAAATCTGAAGCATTTGTGTAAAATAATTTTGGGGATCCTGCCACAGGGGTCCTTGGTTAGGCACTTCCTGTAACAGGGTGACAACACTGTCCCTGTCTCCTATTTCTGCTTCCACGTTGTCACCCTGCTACATGGGCTACAAGCTGCTGTTTCAACACACATTACACAGGCAATTTTCTTCCTGGTTGGTAAGTCGATGGGAATTAAAGTCAGAGGCAGCCAGGCAGTTAGCATCTTCAGAAGAGGTTCAGGCAACCCCCCCTCTTGCTGTCAGTGTGGATACTGACCTGTTTTTTTTTTTGACCCATTAAGAAACCTTTAAAACCAAACTCAATAAAAAAAGTATTTTTATTGCTCTTATTTATTTTTCCAGTGATCATGTATACAGACATTCACTTTACAATACATTATTAATCCGTCTTTTTTTTTTATAGAAGTATTTTAGATATATTACTTTCTTTTTTTGTTTTAGTTTCTATTCATCTTTTCTTTATAGATTTATTTCAGGTATTCGCTGGTATTAAATATTTTCCCCATCAATGCAGGATCAGGATGTACATTATTTACAGGACACTTGGAGAGGAAAAATTACCCCTTCCCTTTACTCTTAGGGGTGTATTTATAAGAAAATAAAAAAATAATAAAATGCATAGCTGTTTATCCATCAAAGCTGTATGTAAATGTGCTCTGTGTGAGTAGAGCAAAATCGAATGTTCTCGGGCTATAGTCTCTGCAATTTGAATGTGTAAATGTAGAAAATACCACGTCATGGCCACTAGATGGCACTGAGGATCATACTTTGTTCCTATGAAGGTCAGAGCCATCTAGTGGCCTTAATGTAGTATTTTCTCAATTTACACATTTGAAAACCCCCAAGAACATTCAATATTGCACCCTTCCGAAAGGAGCGAATTTAAATGCAGTTTCGATGGGGGAGCACCTCTGCAAATTTATTTATAAACACCAGTTACCGACAATTTATATTCAAAAGGAAAAAAAATTCTGAGTGGTGCAATTACTTCCAATCACCGATTACTTTGTAGCAACATTACGGGATTGTTCCAACCAGAACTGATACTCGGGTACTCCAGCAGGCAGGTGTCCCAGTGCTGGCTGAGCTTACCCTTGAAAGTGAATCTCATTTTATAAAGAAGGCGGCTACAACGCAACATAAAGCCCAACTCCGGCCAAAAGTCCGTCTTTAGTTTTGGACGCAGAAGGATTAGAACTTCTATCAGGTCCTAAATTCTGTCTGTATCCATGTGGAGGAGATTATTTTATATGCTGCCTGTAAAGAGATGTTCTCTCTGAGGTTCGTCGACTAGACAGGAAGTGTAGAGGTTTTCTGTCTCATATGTCCAATTTGAGAACACAGACAGCAATAAAACGATGACAGAGGTCCCAAACCTTCCGCGATCTAACCAAGACTTTTTTAAAAAAAAAGGTTTTGGCTGGAGTTGGGCTTTAACATTTTAGTATTGGAAACATGGTGGCCAAACACCTTCTCCAGATGTTGTGATGGATCCAACAGCAGAAGTTTGAGGATTGAGAAGACTTCAGGACAACACTCTGAATATACCGGAGACATGAGGGCTTATCTAGGGAGGCAGTGCAAAGGGCCATGATGTGCTTTGAGCCTCAGCAGCCAATCAGACAGATTTGTTAAGAATGGTTGGTGGCTGTGGGTTTGCACATCGCCCTTTCCCTTACTAAATAAGGGCCACAGTCTACAAAACCTGCAATATGGCTTCTGAAGGACACGGCATGTGTCGGCCCTCAAAAGGCGCTTCTGTTTTGGTTTTGTTTGCGGAGTTTCTTCTTGAATGACATATTCATGGCAATACCCACGACCATACATCCCAGAGCCACGCCTCCGATGGAGGCCACGATCACTGACCACATCGGCACCTGGTCTCCATTATCATTTTTAATCTCAGGTTCGACTAAGTCCTGGGTCGGAAGACCACTGTTCTTCAAAGTGAAGAGGTAGGGGCGGTCCTGGAACAACACAACATAAAGCCAAATGACATGAGGTCTCCACTGCAACTTCATCCAACCCTCTCCAGACAACCTAAAGGGTGAATCCAGGTTGTTGCCCAAATTTGACAACTTCAGCCCCCTGCCCAAGATCATGTCCCCACAAACAAATCACCCCCCCATCCCCAGATCACGTCTCCACAAACAACTCCCCCCAATCCCAGGTCATGTCCCAACAAACAACTCCCCCCACCCCCAGTACATGTCCCAACAAACAACTCACCCCCCATCCCCAGTACATGTCCCAACAAACAACTCCCCCCCATCCCCAGTACATGTCCCAACAAACAACCCCCCCATCCCCAGTACATGTCCCAACAAACAACTCCCCCCCATCCCCAGTACATGTCCCAACAAACAACTCCCCCCATCCCCAGTACATGTCCCAACAAACAACCCCCCCATCCCCAGTACATGTCCCAACAAACAACTCCCCCTATCCCCAGTACATGTCCCAACAAACAACTCCCCCCCATCCCCAGTACATGTCCCAACAAACAACTCCCCCCCATCCCCAGTACATGTCCCAACAAACAACTCCCCCATCCCCAGTACATGTCCCAACAAACAACTCACCCCCATCCCCAGTACATGTCCCAACAAACAACCCCCCCATCCCCAGTACATGTCCCAACAAACAACTCCCCCTATCCCCAGTACATGTCCCAACAAACAACTCCCCCCCATCCCCAGTACATGTCCCAACAAACAACTCCCCCCCATCCCCAGTACATGTCCCAACAAACAACTCCCCCATCCCCAGTACATGTCCCAACAAACAACTCCCCCATCCCCAGTACATGTCCCAACAAACAACTCACCCCCATCCCCAGTACATGTCCCAACAAACAACTCTCCCCCATCCCCAGTACATGTCCCAACAAACAACCCCCCCATCCCCAGTACATGTCCCAACAAACAACTCACCCCCATCCCCAGTACATGTCCCAACAAACAACTCCCCCATCCCCAGTACATGTCCCAACAAACAACTCCCCCCATCCCCAGTACATGTCCCAACAAACAACTCTCCCCCATCCCCAGTACATGTCCCAACAAACAACTCCCCCCATCCCCAGTACATGTCCCAACAAACAACTCCCCCATCCCCAGTACATGTCCCAACAAACAACTCCCCCCATCCCCAGTACATGTCCCAACAAACAACTCACCCCCATCCCCAGTACATGTCCCAACAAACAACTCTCTCCATCCCCAGTACATGTCCTAACAAACAACCCATCCCCATCCCCAGTACATGTCCCAACAAACAATTCTCCCCATCCCCAGTACATGTCCCAACAAACAACTCCCCCCCATCCCCAGTACATGTCCCAACAAACAACTCTCCCCCATCCCCAGTACATGTCCCAACAAACAACCCCCCCCCATCCCCAGTACATGTCCCAACAAACAACCCCCCCCATCCCCAGTACATGTCCCAACAAACAACTCTCCCCATCCCCAGTACATGTCCCAACAAACAACTCTCCCCCATCCCCAGTACATGTCCCAACAAACAACTCCCCCCCATCCCCAGTACATGTCCCAACAAACAACTCCCCCCCATCCCCAGTACATGTCCCAACAAACAACTCACCCCCCATCCCCAGTACATGTCCCAACAAACAACTCTCCCCCATCCCCAGTACATGTCCCAACAAACAACTCACCCCCCATCCCCAGTACATGTCCCAACAAACAACTCTCCCCCATCCCCAGTACATGTCCCAACAAACAACCCCCCCCATCCCCAGTACATGTCCCAACAAACAACTCTCCCCCATCCCCAGTACATGTCCCAACAAACAACTCCCCCCCATCCCCAGTACATGTCCCAACAAACAACTCCCCCTATCCCCAGTAGATGTCCCAACAAACAACTCCCCCCATCCCCAGTACATGTCCCATAAAAAAACTCCCCACATCCCCAGTACATGTCCCAACAAACAACTCCCCCATCCCCAGTACATGTCCCAACAAACAACCCCCCCCATCCCCAGTACATGTCCCAACAAACAACCCCCCCCCCCCATCCCCAGTACATGTCCCAACAAACAACTCCCCCCCATCCCCAGTACATGTCCCAACAAACAACTCCCCCATCCCCAGTACATGTCCCAACAAACAACTCCCCCATCCCCAGTACATGTCCCAACAAACAACTCCCCCCCATCCCCAGTACATGTCCCAACAAACAACCCCCCCATCCCCAGTACATGTCCCAACAAACAACTCCCCCCCATCCTCAGTACATGTCCCAACAAACAACCCCCCCATCCCCAGTACATGTCCCAACAAACAACTCCCCCCATCCCCAGTACATGTCCCAACAAACAACTCTCCCCATCCCCAGTACATGTCCCAACAAACAACTCCCCCCATCCCCAGTACATGTCCCAACAAACAACTCCCCCATCCCCAGTACATGTCCCAACAAACAACTCACCCCCCATCCCCAGTACATGTCCCAACAAACAACTCCCCCCCATCCCCAGTACATGTCCCAACAAACAACTCACCCCCCATCCCCAGTACATGTCCCAACAAACAACTCCCCCCATCCCTAGTACATGTCCCAACAAACAACTCCCCCCATCCCCAGTACATGTCCCAGCAAACAACTCCCCCTCATCCCCACATCCGCTGCTGAAAAAAAACCCCACTTTTATTACTCCCTGTGACTCCTTGTAAAATTCTTCCAGGGATTCCTTCGCTCCCATTGATGTAGATACACCCCAGACCTACATCTTCCAAGGGTATGTTCATGTTCTCCCCCACCCTTTCTCAACTGACCCACAACTTGCCCTACCAGGCCACATCTCAGAACCCCTACCTGCTCCACTAGGAGCCACCTACCCCCCCACTGCTGCCACATTCTCCCCTAGGCTAGCTACCTGTCCAAGAATGGAGAGAAGAGCACCCTTCACATAGGAAGAGCTGACCAGGAAAGATGGAGCCATTAGCACTTTTACTGGCCACGCCAAGGCATCAGGTGAGCCACCAAAGGCATAGAATTTGGTGCCACCCACAAAAAAATGCCACCTGAAGCAGAGGGCGCTCTTCACCTCCTGCTCTGACCCGGCTCAGTGATTTGACTGGATATTTAGAGTTAGAGCTCGGAGTCGGTTCACTTACATTGGTGGGACATTTCAGTCTGTTCCGGTCGTAGGTGTAGTTGTTGTAGTCCGTTTTCTGTCCAACTGGCTCCAGCTGAGAATGCAAAACAAATACATTGTAACATAAAGCGATTAAAAAAGAAACAACGGGTTGGGTCAGGGGCCACCATTACCAGACTTGGGGCCCCATACAGTCCTCCCCCTCCCCATGCTCTTTAAACCCTTTTTTTTTTTTTTTGGACACATGACTAACCCCTTCAATTCCGGGTACTTTCACCCCCTTCCTGCCCAGGCCAGTTTTCAGCTCTCAGCGCTCTCACACTTTGAATGACAATTACTCGGTCATGTGACACTGTACACAGAGGACACTTTTTTATCATTTTTTTCACACAAATAGAGATTTCTTTTGGTGGTATTTAATCACCTCTGGGGGGTTTTAATTTTTGCTAAATAAACAAAAAAAGAAAGAACATTTTGAAAAAAAAAGTTTTTCTTAGTGTCTGTTATAATGCAGCGCCTTGAAAAAGTATTCATACCCCTTGAAATTCTCCACATTTTGTCATCTTACAACCAAAAACGTAAAAGTATTTTATTGGGATTTTCTGTGATAGACCAACACAAAGTGTCACATAATTGTCAAGTGGAAGGAAAATGATAAATGATACAAATAAATATGTGAAAAGTGTGGGGGGAGGGGCATTTGTATTCAGCCCCCCGGAGTCAATACTTTGTAGAACCCCCTTTCTCTACAAGTCTTTTTGGGGGTGTCTCTACCAGCTTTGCACATCTAGAGAGGACATTTCTGCCCATTCTTCTTTGTAAAATATCTCAAGCTCTGTCAGATTGGATGGAGAACGTCTGTGAACAGCAATTTTCAAGTCTTGCCACAGATTCTCAATGTGATTTAGGTCTGGACTGTGACTGGGCCATTCTAACACATGAATATGCTTTGATGTAAACCATTCCATTGTAGCTCTGGCTGGATGTTTCGGGTCGTTGTCCTGCTGGAAGGTGAACCTCCGCCCCGGTCTCAAGTCTTTTGCAGACTCTAACAGGTTTTCTTCTAAGATTGCCCTGTATTTGTCTCCATCCATCTTCCCATCAACTCTGACCAGCTTCTCTGTCCCTGCTGAAGAAAACCATCCCCACCACATGATGCTGCCACCACCATGTTTCACGGTGGGGATGGTGTGTTCAGGGTGATGTGCAGTGTTAGTTTTCCCCACACATAGCGTTTTACTTTTAGGCCAAAAAGTAGAATTTTGGTTTCATGTGACCAGATCACCTTCTTCCACATGTTTGCTGTGTCCTCCACATGGCTTCTCACAAACTACAAACAGGACTTCTTATGACTTTCTTTCACCAATGTCTTTCTTCTTGTCACTCTTCCATAAAGGGCAGATTTGTGGAGAACACGACTAATAGTTGTCCTGTGGACAGATTCTCCCACCTGAGCTGTGGATCTCTGCAGCTCCTCCAGAGTTACCATGGACCTCTTGGCTCTTCTCTGATGAATGCTCTCCTTGCCCGGCCGGTCAGTTTAGGTGGACGGCCATGTCTTGGTAGGTTTGCAGTTGTGCCATACTCTTTCCATTTTCCGATGATGGATTGAACAGAGCTCCGTGAGATGTTCAAAGCTTGGGAGATTTTTTTATAACCTAACCCTGCTTTATACTTCTCCACAACTTTATCTCTGACCTGTCTGGTGTGTTCCTTGGCCTTCATAATGCTGTTTGTTCACTCAGGTTCCCTAACAAACCTCTGAGGGCTTCACAGAACAGCTGTATTTACACTGAGAATAAATGACACACAGGTGGACTCTATTTACTAATTAGGTGACTTCTGAAGGCAATTGGTTCCACTAGATTTTAGTTAGGGGTATCAGAGTAAAGGGGGCTGAATTGCCCCCCCCCCACAAATGCCTTCCCCCCACACTTTTCACATATTTATTTGTATCATTTGTCAGTTTCCTTCCACTTCACAATTATGTGCCACTTTGTATTGGAATAAAGTCCCCCCCTGAAGAAGACCACAATTAGAAGGGTCGAAACGCGTAGGGGTTTTATGTGGAAGATCATATACAGTTTTGCAGTAAAATGCAATTTTAGCAAGATTTCATATGATATGTAGTTCCATTTTAAGTGATTTTTTTTAATTTTATGTGAATGCCAGAGCTCAAATTTTTTATAACTCTCATGTAATTGTCAAATTGCTTTTTGATATAATAAAGAATTTTAATCAATGACCTTTGAATCATTTTTTGCTGCTAAAAAAAACCCATGAGGGAATTTTTCCATTATATTTATTTGTATCATTTGCCAGTTTCCTTCCACTTCACAATTATGTGCCACTCTGTGTTGGTCTATCACATAAAATACCAATAACATTAAGGGGTGTGAATACTTTTTCAAGGCACTGTATATTGAAAACAAGTACATTTTCTTTTTCACGGATGAGTGCTGATGAGGCTGCATTGATGTGCACTGAAGAGGAGGCACTGATTGGCACTGATGAGGCTGCACTGATGAGCTCTGAAGAGGAGGCACTGATGGGCACTGATGAGGCTGCACTGATGGGCACTGATGAGGCTGCACTGATGGGCACTGATGAGGCTGCACTGATGGGCACTGATGAGGCTGCACTGATGGGCACTGATGAGGCTGCACTGATGGGCACTGATGAGGCTGCACTGATGGGCACTTATGAGGCAGCACTGATGGCCACTGATAACCAGCACTGATCTGCACTGATTGGCACTGATGAGGCTGCTCTGATGATCAGGGCCCTAATCTTTAGTGTGAACAATGTCCTTACTGTGCCCTGTCAGCCTTGCTGGGTGTCAGCTCTCCTTTCCTCACACAGACACAATGTGTGAGGAAAGGAGTGCCGATAACCAGCAAGTCTGTTTATATGTAACCAACTGTGATTGGACACAGCTGATCACACAGTAAAGGGCCGCTGTGATTGGCCCTTTCCCCCCGATCTGTGATCAGCTGTGTCTAAAGGACACATTGGTCACAGAGTGCGCCCCCGATGTGCGCCCGGCTCTGGGAGGACATCCATGGACGCCCCCCCCAGAACTGGAGAGTCACACTGGAATTGTCTTTCGGCTATAGCGCGGCGGGGAAGTGGTTAAAAAAAATCATTTCAGGCTTGAAGATTAGTTTAAACCCAACTTTCCGCTCTCAGGGAACCTTCTGCTAAAAATGACTCCACAGTCTCTACAACTCATGATACATTAGTGTGATGGCCATTGGGAAGAATTACCCCCCCCCCCATACAGAGAGATAATGAGATGAATGGTGTCAGTGGGAACATATCGGAGAGGCAGAAACTGCTCATTACATAAAGAACCCCGAGCAACCTCCGGAGGAATCCTCGTTGAGAATCCCTACCCTAGAGAATAAAGTTGTGGTGGTAGAATAGGTGTGTGCAGGTTATCACATTAGGGGTGTGCACCCCAAAGATTAAACACACACACCTTTCTCTGCAGCCTCCGCTGCACTGCACAGAGAATGAAGGGGAAGTGCTCTGTGCTGAGAGGCTTCCTGTTCATTCACAAACTGAAGCATACCAAACACAGTTTACTATGCTTCCGCTATGAATGAACACAGTGAGTGATGGAGTTCATTTAGAAAACGAAGGAGCCAGTAAATGACATATTAATTAGCCCCTTCCCCCCACTCTCCATCCTGAAACATCCCCTGCAGTAGCCGGGGGGGAAGAGGCCAGCAGCACTGCGGTGGGGGGGCAACATGGGGGTAAGCCCAGGTATTAGGGGGAATCGGCACCGCCCCCTGCGCACACCTATGCCCAGCACACCCTGTGCCCATGCCTGTGGTGGGGGGCATGTGCGGGACCCTACACATACAGTGGTGACAGCTTATCAGATTTACACACAATCCCAGGGGCTAAACCCCCCCCCCCACCATACCCCAGAACCATCACCATGGTACCTACTAGATGTGCAATTCGTTTCGTTACAAATTCGTTAACGAATTTCGACAAATTCTTTAATTCCGAAATATCCGAATTAACGAAAACCTGATTAACATATTTTTCCAAATATTCATAAATTTGAATATTCAAAAATTCATTAATAAATAAATCCGTCAATTCGTAAATTCGGAAATCCTGAAAATTCTAACATCTGAAATAATAACTAACTATTACATTATAGGTATTGGAATTTCCTTTCAAATTTGGCTGTTAGTGAACGTATCCAAACGAATAGAACGTAACAAACTAATAATAATAAATAACAATAATAATAATAAAAACTTTATTATTATTTATTATTAATTCATTCCTTTCAAATTCGTCTGTTAGTCAACGTAACAAATACGAATTTATCCGAAGTTACGAATGCCGCATCTAAACAAATGGAACGGAAAAAATTAATAATAAATAATAACATTTTAATTATTATTATTGTTATTTATTATTATTAATTTGTTCCGTTCCATTTGTTTAGATGCGGCATTCATTATTTCGGATAATTCGTAACTTCGGATAAATTCATATTCGTTACGTTCTCTAACAGCCAAATTTGAAAGGAAATTCCAATACCTATAATTTAATAGTTACTTATTATTAGTTAGTTATTCTTTCAGATTTTCTTTCTTATTTTTGGATTTTTTGAATCTTTGAATTTACAAATTTATGAATTTACAAATTGGGATCATAACTGAATGACCCGAAAAACAAAAAACATTATTATTATTTATTATTAATTCATTCCGTTCCTTTTGTTTAGATGCGACATTCGTTATTTCGGATAATTCATAACTTCGGATAAATTCGTATTTGTTCCGTTCTCTAACAGCCAAATTTGAAAGGAAATTCCAACACTTATAATTTAATAGTTAGTTATTATTAGTTAGTTATTCTTTTTGGATTTTCTTTCTTATTTTCATATTTTTCAAATTTGCGAATTTATGAAATTTATGAAATTTACGAATTGCGATCATAACGAATGACCCGGAAAAAAAAAAATGAATGAAAGGAAAACAAACATATTTTTCGGTAGTGCACACGTCTTGTACCTGCAGCAGTGGCAGTAAAAGGGTGAATTCTCCCAGGTCTCCCCATGAACTTTTCAGTGCCCCTCCCCCAGAGCCCCCCTTTTACTTACCTGAGCCCGATCGTTCCAGCGAATGAGCACACCAGCTCCAGCCGCTGTCTCGGGTCCTCATTGGATAGATTGATAGCGGCAGGAGCTGGGGGGGCGGGGCCGAGTCCAGCTGTCTGTGTCAATGGACAGGGAGAGCAGCTCTCCAATGGGGGCAGCCGAAGGAGGGGAGGAGCCTGCAGCGCCACCAGGGGGGACCCGAAAAGAGGAGGATCGGGGGGCCGCTGTGTGCAAGACACATTGCCCAGAGCAGGGAAGTATGACATGTTTGGTATTTTTTTTAAACAAAGCTTTATAAAATGTCTATTAGTACTTTATCACTGAACGTGGCGCGGTGCCCGGCGGTGCCCGGGTGACCCGACATACCATGTTATTCCACAGCGCCTTCGCCATCTCTGCATGTCCGCGCTCATGGAAGTGGAAGCAGTCCTTGGAGAAGTAGCTCACATCTGGTTGTCCGAGCTGAGAAAAGATTACAATGCATTGAATTAAAACATAAAATATACTGATGTCATTTTATACTCGGTGATGTCATCACCGGGTCTCTGTGCTTCTCTATGTAATGGAATATGGGAGGGGCTGGCAGGGGGCTGTACATACCTTCCTGAACACATCCCAGCCCCCGGCCTCACTACTCCTCTCCATAGACCTCAGCCCTGATGCAAGCAGTGGGAGGTGTTATGCAAATATTAACAACACCTTGATGGGCGGGTGTCAGTCTGGGGGAGTGGGAGTTCCTAGGTGGGCAGTATTTGCATAAGTGATGCCCACATGCGATGCTGACCCTCCATGATTGAAAGACCTAAAGTCCAATGAGTGAAAGGGGCGGGGCCAGGGACAGTCAGGCTAAAGCTGGACATCCTCCAGCCAGGAAATGAGGCAGGGCTCTGACTTGCTGCAGCTTCTAATGCATATGGTGAGACGCTCACAGTGTGCAGTGAAATCAGAGAAAAACGTTTCAGTCCAGGGGGAGGAGCCGGTACACCTGTGCAAGACTGAAGGGGGAGGAGCCGGTACACCTGTGCAAGACTGAAGGGGGAGGAGCCGGTACACCTGTGCAAAACTGAAGGGGAAAGGAAGTCGGTACACCTGTGCAAAACTGAAGGGGAGGAGCCAGTACACCTGTGCAAGACTGAAGGGGGAGGAGCCGGTACACCTGTGCAAAACTGAAGGGGAGGAGACAGTACACCTGTGCAAGACTGAAGGGGGAGGAGCCGATACACCTGTGCAAAACTGAAGGGGAAGGAGCCGGTACACCTGTGCAAAACTGAAGGGGGAGGAGCCGGTACACCTGTGCAAGACTGAAGGGGGAGGAGCCGGTACACCTGTGCAAGACTAAAGGGGAAGGAGCCGGTACACCTGTGCAAAACTGAAGGGGAAGGAGCCGGTACACCTGTGCAAGACTGAAGGGGGAGGAACCGGTACACCTGTGCAAGACTGAAGGGGGAGGAGCCGGTACACCTGTGCAAGACTGAAGGGGGAGGAGCCGGTACACCTGTACAAGACTGAAGGGGAAGGAGCCGGTACACCTGTGCAAAACTGAAGGGGGAGGAGCCGGTAAACCTGTGCAAGACTGAAGGGGGAGGAGCCGGTACACCTGTACAAGACTGAAGGGGAAGGAGCCGGTACACCTGTGCAAAACTGAAGGGGGAGGAGCCGGTACACCTGTGCAAAACTGAAGGGGAAGGAGCCGGTACACCTGTGCAAAACTGAAGGGGGAGGAGCCGGTACACCTGTGCAAGACTGAAGGGGGAGGAGCCGGTACACCTGTGCAAAACTGAAGGGGAAGGAGCCGGTACACCTGTGCAAGACTGAAGGGGGAGGAGCCGATACACCTGTGCAAGACCCCCTCCCTTCCTGGGAAACTCAGAGAGAGAGCTGTGAATGATGTCATAAGCCTAGGGCTAATGACCAGACAAGAAACAGGAAGTGGGCTGTATAAGGGATTTACTGGCAGAAAAAAAAATGTTTTACTATCCAAAGTTAAAACAACAACAAGGGCAGAAGATTTAATAGATGGAAAGATGAAAAAATGATTGAAGGTCCGCTTTAAGTCGATGGGAATTAAAGTCGGAGGCAGCCAGGCAGTTAGCATCTTTAGAAGAGGTTCAGGCAGCCCGCCCTCTTTCTGTCAGTGCAGGTACTGACCTGTTATTTCTACCCATTAAGAAACCATTAAAATCAAATTCACTAAAAAAAAGTATTTTTATTGCTCTTATTTATTTTTCCAGTGATCATGTATACAGGCATTCACTTTACAATATTTCAGATATATTCTTTTCTTTATAGAAGTATTTCAGATATATTCACTGGTATCAAACATTATTGCCATGAGTGCGGGATCAGGACATTATTTACAGGACACTTGGAGAGGAAAAATTACCCCTTCACACTTAAGGGTGTATTTATAAATAAAATAAAAAAATAAAAAAAATGCATAGCTGTTTATTCATCGAATCTGTATGTAAATGTGCTCTGTGTAAGTAGAGCAAAATCGAATGTTTTCAGTCTATAGTCTCTGCAATTCGAACGTGTAAATGTAGAAAATACCACGTTATGGCCACTAGATGGCACTGAGGATCATACTTTGCTCCTATGAAAGTCAGAGCCATCTAGTGGCCATAATGTGGTATTTTCCCCATTTAGACATTTGAAAATCCCCAAGGACATTCAATATTGCACCCTTCAGAAAGGAGGGAATTTAAATGCAGTTTCACTAGGGGGGCACCTATGGAAATTTTCTTATAAACACCCGTTACTGATTATTTATATTCACAGGAGAGAATTCAGGGCGGTGCAATTATTGAATAATGATATCAATGAGAAATGTGAGACTTACATTGTCAACTGGCACAATTGTGTTCCTGAAGAAGGGCTGAGCCACCGCAGCGAAGTCCTCCCGGCCGGTGTATTTCACTGGCAATTGAGCCAGGTGAACCTGAACAGAAAGAAAATAAGAATCAAAGACAAAAGTTACATTATTATAAATCCACAATAAATCCAAACCCGATAATGTCACAGCATAAAAGACGGAGCAAGTCAATCCCAGATATCAGAGTATAGAAGAGCGGTGCAAGTCAATCCCAGATATCAGAGTATAGAGGAGCGGTGCAAGTCAATCCCAGATATCAGAGTATAGAAGAGCGGAGCAAGTCAATCCCAGATATCAGAGTATAGAGGAGCGGTGCAAGTCAATCCCAGATATCAGAGTATAGAAGACGGAGCAAGTCAATCCCAGATATCAGAGTATAGAGGAGCGGTGCAAGTCAATCCCAGATATCAGAGTATAGAAGACGGAGCAAGTCAATCCCAGATATCAGAGTATAGAGGAGCGGTGCAAGTCAATCCCAGATATCAGAGTATAGAAGAGCGGTGCAAGTCAATCCCAGATATCAGAGTATAGAAGAGCGGAGCAAGTCAATCCCAGATATCAGAGTATAGAGGAGCGGTGCAAGTCAATCCCAGATATCAGAGTATAGAAGACGGAGCAAGTCAATCCCAGATAACAGAGTATAGAAGAGCGGAGCAAGTCAATCCCAGATATCAGAGTATAGAGGAGCGGTGCAAGTCAATCCCAGATATCAGAGTATAGAAGACGGAGCAAGTCAATCCCAGATAACAGAGTATAGAAGAGCGGAGCAAGTCAATCCCAGATATCAGAGTATAGAAGAGCGGTGCAAGTCAATCCCAGATATCAGAGTATAGAAGACAGAGCAAGTCAATCCCAGATATCAGAGTATAGAGGAGCGGTGCAAGTCAATCCCAGATATCAGAGTATAGAGGAGCGGTGCAAGTCAATGCCAGATATCAGAGTATAGAAGACAGAGCAAGTCAATCCCAGATATCAGAGTATAGAAGACAGAGCAAGTCAATCCCAGATATCAGAGTATAGAGGAGCGGTGCAAGTCAATCCCAGATATCAGAGTATAGAGGAGCGGTGCAAGTCAATCCCAGATATCAGAGTATAGAAGAGCGGTGCAAGTCAATCCCAGATATCAGAGTATAGAAGAGCGGTGCAAGTCAATCCCAGATATCAAAGCATAGAGGAGCGGTCCAAGTCAATCCCAGATATCAGAGTATAGAAGAGCGGAGCAAGTCAATCCCAGATAACAGAGTATAGAAGAGCGGAGCAAGTCAATCCCAGATATCAGAGGATAGAAGAGAGGTGCAAGTCAATCCCAGATATCAGAGTATAGAAGAGCGGAGCAAGTCAATCCCAGATATCAGACTATAGAAGAGCGGAGCAAGTCAATCCCAGATATCAGAGTATAGAAGAGCAGAGCAAGTCAATCCCAGATATCAGAGTATAGAAGAGCGGTGCAAGTCAATCCCAGATATCAGAGTATAGAAGAGCGGTGCAAGTCAATCCCAGATATCAGAGTATAGAGGAGCGGTGCAAGTCAATCCCAGATATCAGAGTATAGAAGACAGAGCAAGTCAATCCCAGATATCAGAGTATAGAGGAGAGGTGCAAGTCAATCCCAGATATCAGAGTATAGAAGAGCGGAGCAAGTCAATCCCAGATATCAGAGTATAGAAGAGCGGTGCAAGTCAATCCCAGATATCAGAGTATAGAGGAGCGGTGCAAGTCAATCCCAGATATCAGAGTATAGAAGAGCGGTGCAAGTCAATCCCAGATATCAGAGTATAGAAGAGCGGTGCAAGTCAATCCCAGATATCAGAGTATAGAAGAGAGGTGCAAGTCAATCCCAGATATCAGAGTATAGAGGAGTGGTGCAAGTCAATCCCAGATATCAGAGTATAGAAGAGCGGAGCAAGTCAATCCCAGATATCAGAGGATAGAAGAGAGGTGCAAGTCAATCCCAGATATCAGAGTATAGAAGAGCGGAGCAAGTCAATCCCAGATATCAGAGTATAGAAGAGCGGAGCAAGTCAATCCCAGATATCAGAGTATAGAAGAGCGGAGCAAGTCAATCCCAGATATCAGAGTATAGAAGAGCGGTGCAAGTCAATCCCAGATATCAGAGTATAGAAGAGCGGTGCAAGTCAATCCCAGATATCAGAGTATAGAGGAGAGGTGCAAGTCAATCCCAGATATCAGAGTATAGAAGACAGAGCAAGTCAATCCCAGATATCAGAGTATAGAGGAGAGGTGCAAGTCAATCCCAGATATCAGAGTATAGAAGAGCGGTGCAAGTCAATCCCAGATATCAGAGTATAGAAGAGAGGTGCAAGTCAATCCCAGATATCAGAGTATAGAGGAGTGGTGCAAGTCAATCCCAGATATCAGAGTATAGAAGAGCGGAGCAAGTCAATCCCAGATATCAGAGTATAGAGGAGCGGTGCAAGTCAATCCCAGATATCAGAGTATAGAGGAGCGGTGCAAGTCAATCCCAGATATCAGAGTATAGAGGAGCGGTGCAAGTCAATCCCAGATATCAGAGTATAGAAGAGAGGTGCAAGTCAATGCCAGATATCAGAGTATAGAAGACAGAGCAAGTCAATCCCAGATATCAGAGTATAGAGGAGAGGTGCAAGTCAATCCCAGATATCAGAGTATAGAAGAGCGGTGCAAGTCAATCCCAGATATCAGAGTATAGAAGACGGAGCAAGTCAATCCCAGATATCAGAGTATAGAAGAGAGGTGCAAGTCAATCCCAGATATCAGAGTATAGAGGAGCGGTGCAAGTCAATCCCAGATATCAGAGTATAGAGGAGCGGTGCAAGTCAATCCCAGATATCAGAGTATAGAGGAGCGGTGCAAGTCAATCCCAGATATCAGAGTATAGAAGAGCGGAGCAAGTCAATCCCAGATAACAGAGTATAGAAGAGCGGAGCAAGTCAATCCCAGATATCAGAGGATAGAAGAGAGGTGCAAGTCAATCCCAGATATCAGAGTATAGAAGACAGAGCAAGTCAATCCCAGATATCAGAGTACAGAAGAGCGGTGCAAGTCAATCCCAGATAGCAGAGTATAGAAGAGTGGAGCAAGTCAATCCCAGATATCAGAGTATAGAAGAGCGGAGCAAGTCAATCCCAGATATCAGAGTATAGAAGAGCGGTGCAAGTCAATCCCAGATATCAGAGTATAGAGGAGCGGTGCAAGTCAATCCCAGATATCAGAGTATAGAAGAGCGGTGCAAGTCAATCCCAGATATCAGAGTATAGAGGAGAGGTGCAAGTCAATCCCAGATATCAGAGTATAGAAGAGCGGTGCAAGTCAATCCCAGATATCAGAGTATAGAAGAGAGGTGCAAGTCAATCCCAGATATCAGAGTATAGAGGAGTGGTGCAAGTCAATCCCAGATATCAGAGTATAGAAGAGCGGAGCAAGTCAATCCCAGATATCAGAGTATAGAGGAGCGGTGCAAGTCAATCCCAGATATCAGAGTATAGAGGAGCGGTGCAAGTCAATCCCAGATATCAGAGTATAGAGGAGCGGTGCAAGTCAATCCCAGATATCAGAGTATAGAAGAGAGGTGCAAGTCAATGCCAGATATCAGAGTATAGAAGACAGAGCAAGTCAATCCCAGATATCAGAGTATAGAGGAGAGGTGCAAGTCAATCCCAGATATCAGAGTATAGAAGAGAGGTGCAAGTCAATCCCAGATATCAGAGTATAGAAGAGAGGTGCAAGTCAATCCCAGATATCAGAGTATAGAAGACAGAGCAAGTCAATCCCAGATATCAGAGTATAGAAGAGAGGTACAAGTCAATCCCAGATATCAGAGTATAGAAGAGAGGTGCAAGTCAATCCCAGATATCAGAGTATAGAGGAGTGGTGCAAGTCAATCCCAGATATCAGAGTATAGAAGAGCGGAGCAAGTCAATCCCAGATATCAGAGTATAGAGGAGCGGTGCAAGTCAATCCCAGATATCAGAGTATAGAGGAGCGGTGCAGGCGTTATGTGGGAAAGGCACAGAGACCTCCATGTGCTAAATGAAATGAAAATGCCAACTATTCTCATGCAATTTTACACATTTACCTGGCCTTCGATTTTTTAAAATTCCTGATCTTAATAAATGAAGTGAAATGTACACAAAGTTGCCATAAATTTTCTTTTAAATCTAAATGTCTTCTTATGTTTCTGACACTCTATAGAAGTCTGGAGGAACGATCTCAGTGCTCGGTCTGGGGACACAGGTCATTGCTGAGAGTCGCTCTGCTGTAGAAGAGCGCCCCCCACTGGTCACATCCTCACCTGCAGATCTCTGTTGAATTTCTTGATCTGGTTCAGCTCTGGAGATCCATCTCGCGGATTTATAAAGCACGGACAAGCGTTACTGCGGTGGAACAAAAGGATTTATTTGTATTACAAGGGCAGTTCAGTGGAAGATACAAGAAGCACAGAATGTACAGAGGACCACCTTCCGGGCAGTGTGTAAAGTATGGACCCCGCTATATTCATTGCACTAGGGCAGTCCTTTTATGGACTCTGTGCCACCTCTGCCCCACCCACTACCTATCACCACACTAGAGGCGCTCTGAGTTCTTCTGTTCCTAAGGACCTTCCCCCAAGCTCATAAACACTCCTACTGCAAGACTGCTTTCAACTTTCAGTTGATTTTAGTCACGCTGGCTAAATTGAAAGAAAAAAAAATGTGTTTTAAGAGATTACAGATGTGAATTAATGGATGTTTCTACTGTCACTGAAGGTTTTGCTTGATATTCATTCATATGGTGCCAGATTGTTCATCAGAACACTAAACACTGAACCAGCCACCATTCTATTATCCCTACAAAGGGTTTACAGAGCTCAATAGCTTCAGCTTCAGTTTACAGACATATACTTCCTAGGCTTGCTCCAAGTCAGTGACTGACAAGGTAGAAAAGCCAGGATGAGAGGGACTGTAGCCTGTATCTATCAAACATGTTAGCGGTGATCTCTCCCAGATTTTTCTCCTCACAGGTTCTCTTTAAGGTCTCAGCCAATATGGTGTCACAAGGCCGGTGTAAGCCACGTTTCTGGAAGACATCACAAGCTTGCTAGTAAATTAGTGTCAACACTTACGGTTTTAAGAGGCTGCAGCCAATGGTATCTGCGGTCACCGCGCGTAGTCCTTCTATCTCCATGATCTCCACCAAGTTGATGAACGCACGGGGCACCTGAGGAGAAACCAATCGCAAACTGATAAATGGATACTGAGCCTTGCTAAGCATCATGGGAGATTTCTCAACAAACTTTATTCTTACTGATTGGCATCATCTTATGAAATCTGCAAATGCATCACAAGGAGGTTAGAGGGCCTTTCTGGGGTGTGCTCCTCAGGGTCCCATACTATGCTGTTGAGGAGCCTTAGAAACCTGACTACTATCACCAGTGGCGTAATTAAAGGGGGGGCCTGAGGGGGCCTTGACCCCCCCCCAATATTATAGTGTGACCCCCCATGTGCCCCCCTTTCCCTCTCCTCTCTCTATTCACCCTGCACTGGTGAGGCTGCATTGATGGGCACTTATCAGGCTGCATTGATCTACACTGGTGAGGCTGCATTGATAAGCACTGATGAGGCTGCGCTGATGGGCACTAGTGAGGCTGCATTGATGGGCACTGGTGAAGCTGCAAAGATGAGCACTGGTGAGGCTGCGCTGATGGGCACTGGTGAGGCTGCAAAGATGGGCACTGGTGAGGCTGCATTGATGGGCACTGGTGAGCCTGCAAAGATGGGCACTGGTGAGGCTGCATTGATGGGCACTGGTGAGGGTGCGCAGATGGGCACTGGTGAGGCTGCATTGATGGGCACTGATGAGGCTGCATTGATTACCTCCGGAGTGCATTCTATTCTATGTATATAAATTGCGTTTTATGGTTGCTCCCGCTATTTTTGTCCCTGTCCCCCCCATGTGCCCCCCCCCCCCTAAATATGAAAGCTGGAGATGCCACTGACTATCACTATTTTATTACTATGATTAGTGATTGATTGGTAAACAGATGTAATAAATGAATCCCTATAGGTGAGGATAAGATACACAATTACAATGTAGCCATCCTCTGAAGATCATAGCTCTGTGCTGCAGACTCTGGACCCCTCCCCTTCCTAATAGCACCTATAGCTGATATTATTGATCAGGTTAGCGGGTGATGCACACCGTATACATTACTAAGCCAGCGTGTGACCGTACAGTACCTCATCATAGAAGATGTCCAGAGCCGTCTGAAGATGTTTCATGTGATTCTCCAGAGAATATCGTGTCTGAGAAGGGAAACAAATAAAGGAAATATCAATTTTACTCAACTTTAATTATTATTAAATATTAATAAAACTAATTATGAATCTTAACTACATTTATATAGAGCAATATTTGGTAGGAAGATATATTAGAAGACATTACCTTCTAATTCCCCTTATTTATGACATGACAATTTACCCCGATACTGTCATACCTCATGTATTGCACCCGTTTCTTACACCGTGTACACGAGTCACATGACAGTATATTTTCAGCATTTCTCTACAATTACAGCTGCAAGTCTTTTTGGGGATGTCTCTACCAGCTTTGCACATCTAGAGAGGACATTTCTGCCCATTCTTCTTTGTAGAATATCTCAAGCTCTGTCAGATTGGATGGAGAACGTCTGTGAACAGCAATTTTCAAGTCTGGCCACAGATTCTCAATGGGATTTAGGTCTGGACTGTGACTGGGCCATTCTAACACATGAATATGCTTTGATGTAAACCATTCCATTGTAGCTCTGGCTGGATGTTTCGGGTCGTTGTCCTGCTGGAAGGTGAACCTCCGCCCCGGTCTCAAGTCTTTTGTAGACTCTAACAGGTTTTCTTCTAAGATTGTCCTGTATTTGTCTCCATCCATCTTCCCATCAACTCTGACCAGCTTCCCTGTCCCTGCTGAAGAAAAGCATCCCCACCACATGATGCTGCCACCACCATGTTTCACGGTGGGGATGGTGTGTTCAGGGTGATGTGCAGTGTTAGTTTTCCCCACACATAGTGTTTTGCTTTTAGGCCAAAAAGTTGAATTTTGGTCTCATGTGACCAGATCACCTCCTTCCACATGTTTGCTGTGTCCTCCACATGGCTTCTCACAAACTACAAACAGGACTTCTTATGACTTTCTTTCACCAATGTCTTTCTTCTTGTCACTCTTCCATAAAGGGCAGATTTGTGGAGAACACGACTAATAGTTGTCCTGTGGACAGATTCTCCCACCTGAGCTGTGGATCTCTGCAGCTCCTCCAGAGTTACCATGGACCTCTTGGCTCTTCTCTGATGAATGTTCTCCTTGCCCGGCCGGTCAGTTTAGGTGGACGGCCATGTCTTGGTAGGTTTGCAGTTATGCCATACTCTTTCCATTTTCCGATGATGGATTGAACAGAGCTCTGTGAGATGATCAAAGCTTGGGAGATTTTTTTATAACCTAACCCTGCTTTATACTTCTCCACAACTTTATCCCTGACCTGTCTGGTGTGTTCCTTGGCCTTCATGATGCTGTTTGTTCATCAAGGTTCTCTAACAAACAGAACAGCTGTATTTATACTGAGATTAAATGACACACAGGAGGACTCTATTTACTAATTAGGTGACTTCTGAAGGCAATTGGTTCCTCTAGATTTTAGTTAGGGGTATCAGAGTAAAGGGGGTTGAATACAAATGCCCCCCCCCACACTTTTCACATATTTATTTGTATCATTTATCATTTTCCTTCCACTTCACAATTTTGTGACACTTTGTGTTGGTCCATCACATAAAATCCCAATAAAATACATTTACGTTTTTGGTTGTAACATGACAAGATGTGGAAAATTTCAAAGGGTATGAATACTTTTTCAAGGCACTGTACTACAGCCTATTCACAGCACAGTAGTAAAGTATTGGAGGATGGCATAGCTACCTAAAAATAATATATTTGATATAGTCATATGGGATATTTACCTCAGTAAAAAGAAATGTAAAACAAATAAACGTATCATTTTTAGTCCTGAACATAATGAATAACAATATATAGAAAACAATGTATCTAAAATAATATTAATGAACGATTTGCTATTCTAATGACTACCTGGATAACAAAACCTGTAATTCACTTGGTAGTGGTCTACTCACTCTGTTATGGCAGTACTGGCAGAGGTCATTGCCACCAATAAAAATGGTGATTAACTTCCAGTCATTTTCAAAATTAATAACCTGTAAGGCAGAAAAAATATATGAGAGGGGGAGGGGTTCCTGGGGTTCGAAGGGTCATTATGTAGATCCTCAATGGCTGAAGGTTGCTTTCTCTGTTGTGTCACGCTCTGTTATCTCACATACATTTCACACTTTAAAAAGATTTGGCCCCTCATTCTCAATGGGCTGCCAATGCATCATAGTGCACAAAAAAAAATACAAACATTTTTTCAATGCACCCCATCACAGGCTGTAAAACATTAATGAGAATTTTGGGCATTTTAGATTTTTTTTGAGATTTCACAAACACATGCAGTTTTAAGGTTTGATTGACATGTTTGGTATCTGTTTACTTGGCACAACCCTTTTTTTTATTTTTTAACCTTTTTAACCCAAAAATTAGGTTTCATATTGTATTTGTTTACACTAAAATGATCAAACCCAGCATAGGTTCTCTTAAAATCCAAGAGTCGAGGTTCTTAATAAAACCTAGCAGAGGTCCTCATCAAACCCAGTAAAGGTTCTTGTAAAACCCAGGAGGGGTTCTCATCAAAACCTAGCAGAGATTCTCATCAAATCCAGCAGAGGTTCTCGTAAAACCCAGGGGAGGTTCTCATTAAAACCTTGCAGAGTTCCTCATCAAACCCAACAAAGGTTCTCATAAAACCTGGCAGAGGTTCTCGTAAAAGCCAGGAGAGGTTCTCACTAAAACCTAGCAGAGGTCCTCATCAAATCCAGCAGAGGTTCTCGTAAAACCCAGGAAAGCTTCTCGTGAAAGCTGGCAGAAGTTCTCATAAAACCCAGGAGAGGTCCTCATAAAACCCAGGAAAGGTCCTCATCAATTCCAGGAGAGATCCTCATCAAACCCAGGAGAGGCCCTCATCAATTCCAGGAGAGGTCCTCATCAATTCCAGGAGAGGTCCTCAGAAAACCCAGCAGAGGTTCTCATAAAACTTCACAAAGCTTCTCATCAAACCCAGGAGAGGACCTCATCAAACCTGGCAGAGGTTCTCATAAAAACCCAGGAGAAGTCCTCATCAAACTCAGCAGAGGTTCTCATGCAACCCAGGAGAGCCCCTTATCAAATCTGACAGAGGTTCTCATTAAACCCAGGAGAGTTCCTCATCAAACCCAGGAGAGGTTCTCATACAACCCAACAAAGGTTCTCATCAAACCCAGCAAAGGGCCTTCGACAAACCCAGCAGAGGTTCTCATAAAGCTAAGAAAGGTTCTCATGAAAGCTTTAAGAGTTTCTAACCAAACCTAGCAGAGGCTGTCAGTAAACCCAGGAGAGGTCCTCATCAAATCCGGCAGGGGTTCTCATAAAACCCAGGAGAGGCCCTCATCAAATCTGGCAGAGGTTCTTATAAAACTCAGGAGAGGCCCTCATCAAATCCGGCAGAGGTTCTTATAAAACTCAGGAGAGGCCCTCATAAAACCCGACAGAGGTTTTCATCAAACCCAGCAGAGGTTCTCGTAAAACCCAGCAGAGGTTTCCCACTCTGTATAAAACTAGGAAACAAATGACAATCAAATGGAGTAACAATTGTACTTTGTGTGGACACATTGGTTCTACTCACCGTACTCTCCTTCATCTTATTCACCAGTGTCCTCGCCTGGGTTGTAATGTTCCTGACAAAGGACAACATCTTATTATTGAAGAGAAACTATATCAGTGTTTGGTCAAGTTTTTCTTTCAGTATTTGTTATTCCTAACTGTTAACTCTTCTCATTTTCTCTCTTTTTGTGTATTAAATACACCATTGAAAGCCTTTTGCTATATCTGCTTGATAAGTGCAAAAAAATACTGGTTGATTTTGCCAAAAATCCAATGTCCTGTGCCCTGTTAACACTTCCTATGTTAACTCATAGAAAATGTTTACCACCTCCACCAGTTTCTCTATTTGGACTACAAGTCACTTAGTTACTATGCTGTGGATAACAAGGCGGTTGGATGGTTGGAAAGTTTAACAATAGACAATGGGCAGGGCTGACACCAAATAAATGCTGTGCATTGTCAGCCCATGGTAGGAAATTAAAAGCTGAGTGAAAATCTGGCAGATCAACAGGTATTTTTCTTGCACTGCAGATGAGCAGATAAGTCTTTCAGCCACTTCTGGGGGGGAGAGAACAGGATGAAATCAGCTGCAAAGTCACTGCTGGGAGGGGGGAGCAGGGGATTTGAGCTGCTAAGTAAATGCTACTGAAGTCATTGCTGGATCAGGGGGGGAGGAGCTGTTGAAAGAACAAGTCACTGCTGGGAAGGTAAAGAGAGATGCTGAGCTAGGCCCCCATGCACACTGTGCCTTTCCCCCCGGGTGTATGGGGCTCTATACATACTATAGACATATTGTATACACTTTTACTTACTCTGCCTTGGCTCCACTAACAGCCACATTGAACATTTCATTTTGTCGGCCGGTCCCGGTGGAGTATCCCTTTATGTTGGGATTGAACTTCTTCAAGATGTCTTAAAGTTAAATAGAGAAAAACCAATGACAAATCATTCGGAAACGATACAAAGAGTTCCGTTATATCATTAGAGCCCCCCTATAAAAGAAGAGAGGTAAGACTTACTAGTCTCAGCCCCCGATCGATCGTCACTCTACTGCAGAGCTACTCTGGCCTGAGATGCTTCAAAATCCAACACTCCAAAAAGTGAAGTGTTGGATGCCTGAGCCCCTGACTGTGCAATGTGGTTCCACCCATGAGGGACTAAGTTACTGAATCCTGCAAATCTGGAACCTTGCGGATGGAACCCTTGTGTACATTGGGGGTTGCCATCTGATACCCCTGAACAGACTCTATTGTCTTTGGAGCTTTGAAAGTAAGTGAAGACTGGAGGCAGAAGTGGCGATATTATGTCCATTCTTTTTCATAGTGATTTTTTAGCACTTTTAAGTCCAACTTGGAGGTCGATTTTTTGGGGTAAAAATGTGCCCCACATTACTCACCTTTAATCTGAATTTGTCCCCCACATTGCCTCTTTTCGGCCACAAGATGTCCTCAGCCCCCCCAGGTTGAAAGACACACATTGTCTCTCAAACCAGAAGACCGAGGACTGTACTGTGAGTGCACAGTGTCTTGGTCCCACCCCTGAGGAGCCATCACTATAGCACCCTTCAGACTGTACTGATGTAGAGAGCAATGCTGACCTCATCACATCAGTTAGTATTAAAAAAAAGAAAAACACAGTGGGGAACCTTTAGGGAGGAGGTGGTGGCCTGGAGGGAAAATGTGGAGTCTAGTTTGACTTTAAAGGATCCGGAAATAGATTTTACACATCAGAGGCTGTGCTGGAGAGATCTGTACTCCTGCTATGACACCTATAGGGTGGTCCCCGCACCCTATGTTGTTTTTTTATCTCTCCTTGTTCATTTTTTATTTGTTTATACTATAAGGAACACGAAACAAAAGAGTAGTTCCCCCCAAAGTTTGATGGGATCACAAAACTCCAAGGTGACAGAAAACAGAGCCAGGAACTATGGCAGGGAGTGGTCACCATCTACTACAAATAGAAGAAGCCAGCAGCCCACCAGACTCCACCTATAACTTCGATATAACGTTTATGTCTGGACCTGTCCTTTCATGAAAGCTAAAGGACTTACTTGGAATTGTTGTGACTTTGTCCAAAGTGTCATCTCCTCCAATACTGAAAGATAAGAACACATTGCAATTAAATATTGCCCACAATTATTTGACAACCATTTATTTAAAAAGAAAAACTGCCCCTGTTATAGCCAATCAGATCCCAGCTGTTCGAATTATCCTCAGTATAGATAATGCAACTAATTTATAGGACACATTGAAATGTTCATGTTAGTCCAGCCCCAGAGGAGCTTAGATATTACACTAAGAGCAGGCAGGATGAACATGGCTGTACAAGCATCTGATTGGCTACTATGGAAGATACCTTATATTTGGTACAGTTACACATAGTCCAATTCCATGTTCTCCATTAATTGTGACATCATAGAATAAGCAGCTCTCACCTCCAGGAGATTCCTCTCCACTCCGTGGCTACATTCAGGATAGAGGTTGCTCTGGCACCGAAACCAGCCTACAAACACATTACAATTAGTTCAGCAGGAGCATCTTCCAGGTATGTATTAAAGAGGGGCAAAATGGGCATTGGCATCAAACCCACCAGGATTGACTTACTAACTCCAACTGGGGTGCTTGCTTTGATCGACCAATATTACTTATATATCACTTATTGTTAATTTTGCTTTTATTGTGAGTTGTAAAGTTTACAATAAATATCTTTGACATCTCTCTCTGAGTTTACTTTATCCTGAGACTAAAGATAGCTAGAAGTGGCATCAGTTTCAGAGACTAAAGGTTCATCAGTTTTAGAGTGAGGTGTGGCATTAACCATCCAACATGAGTTTAGAAAAGTTATGGAATATGCAGTAGGTTACATGGGCAGAACATTGTAGACACCTGACCATGACCATCACAGTCATAACACCTTGTTAGACATCCAATTCCAAAACCATGGCCATTAACATGGAGTTGCCCCTCCCCTCCTCTCATGGCCATTAATACTGAGTTGACCCGTTGGTGGCTCTGATATTCTCCAATCCATTTGTGAGGTCAGGTACTGATGTAGGATGGGAAGACCTGGCTTGTATGTTGGGCCCCATGTTGGACACCAAACAAAAATAGCTGGCTTGCAGTGGATGTTCTAATTAATCTTAAAGGTGTTCAGTAGGATTGAGGTCAGGGCTCTGTGCTGGACACCCAACTTCCTCCACACCAAACTGGTCATACCATGTCTTTATGGAGCTGGCTCCACTCTTCTGGTAAGATTTTACACAAGATTTTGGAGGGTGTCTGTGGGAATTTGTGCAATATGTGAGGTCAGGTACTGATGTTGGATAAGAAGACCTGGCTTACAATTGGTGTTCCAATTCATCTTAAGGGTATTCAGTAGGGTTGAGGTCACAGATCTGTGCAGGACGCTTGAGATCCTCCACCCATAATTCCTGTAGGAGTTGTTGGACATCCAACTCCAAAACCATGGCCATTATTATAGAGGTAAACTCCCATTGTGTCTTTACCATCCTTCACTCTTCTGGGAAGACTTTCAACAAGATTTTGGAGGGTGTCTGTGGGAATCTGTGCCCATTTGTGAGGTCAGGTACTGGTGTTGCATTAAAAGACGTGGTTCAACATCGGTGTTCCAATGCACCCCAAAGGTGTTCAGTAGGGTTGAGGTTAGGGCTCTGTGCAGGACTATCAAGTTCCTCCAAGACTCAAACCTACTGAACATCTTTGGGATAAGAAGACCTCACCCCGAAGGTGTTTGGTAGGGTTAAGGGCAGGTACTGATGTTGAATGATAAAGTCCTTATACCAAAGGTCTTCCAAAAGTAGGGTTGAGGTCAGGGCTTTGAACAGGACACTAGAGTTCCTCCACATCATGTGACCATGTCTTTATCGAACTGGCTTTGTACACAGGGCACAGTCATGCTGGAACAGAAAAGGGTCTTCACCAAATGGTTACCATAAGTTTGGAAGAGCACTAAAATGTCTTTGTATGATGAAGTATTAACAGTACCCTTTAGTGGAGAAACCAGAACCCATTTGTGAGGTCAGGAACTGATGTTAGGCTCACCATCGTCATTCTGATTCGCCTCAAAGGTGTTCAGTAGGATTGAGCTCAGGACTGATGATGTAGTATCCACAGTACCTTTCACTGGAGACACCTGACCTCAATCATTTAGCCATATACATAGGTGTGATGGTAAGGTAGCTACAAACTTTTTGGAGCTCTGACTCCACCTCTAGATAGATTAATTACCCTACTTCATACAGCAAGCTTTAAAGGATGCATTCACTTTTGGTGAAGTTGTACTATAATAAATATCTCACCCCTTAAGTGGAGCTAATTTTGGACAATACCTTCCTCCTTGATTCAGCAATCTTTCCTCCGACAAAGATCTATCTGGCTCCTCTTCATGCAAATGCTCCATGGCCCCATCCATTCCTATGGGTGAGCAATACTCCAAGGGGCCACTGAGGGTCACCATGAATATGACTTACCAAGAGAAATGAGTGGGGCCCATGCACAGTATAAAGAGGTGGGTCCTTGTTAGAGGGCAGATTGGGGAGGAAGTCAAGCAATATAAGGGGGGGGGGGGGGATTTGTTGAAGGACGGCATCACTAATGGTGAAATTATAGTCATTATGATTACATATTGAGATGGTGAGCACCTCTGATTTTTTTTCTTGGGGTGGAAAGAAGGCTTGTCACTTTTTATTTGTAATAAATAGATGAAGACCCACCGTCAGTGAATCACCCAGTGCTGCCACCACTCGAATGTCGCCGGGACGCAGCTTATTAACTGAAAGAAAAATAGAAACATTGGAAATCATGAGGAGCAAACTTAATTGGTATCAAAACCAATGATTGTTCATTGTAACATCAACATGACATTACAAAATATGTTCAATTACTGCGGCCAAATGTCCGGCTAATTTGTTGACACATATTTCTGTGCCCACATGGTCTAGATTTGACAGAAATTACACAGAGTCAGTGAAAGCTACACCTTTCAGGTCATACAAGCACTAAGACTTGCAGAATAAAAGTTTCCATTTAAGGGTGCAAACAGGGAAAGAAGAACATTCTTGATGGTTCCTCACCTGATGTCGGCATGCTGTCAGAGACGGGTGCATAGTTTCGGCATTCCATGTCACTGCCCCAGTTCTGCATCACATAAGAAATACGACATCACTATAGACAGTCATAGGATAAGGTGACCAGATTTTTTAAATGAAATCCGGGGACATATATATATTTTTTATTGGCAAATGGTAAACTTTTTTATAAGCATAATTTTCCTCAAATTATAAATGCAGTGTATGTGGTATGTGTATATGGAACGATTGTATGATATATACTGTACGTTATTTCTCACATTTCCTCCATGAGATACAAAAAAAAGATACTTTTTAACATTTTTGGGGATATGACTACCAAATGTTAAGACGATAAGATAGAGAAAAAAAAATTGTATTTTATTCTTACCAAAGAAGCGCAGAGGTGCCCTATGTACAGAGTGCAGAGTTCAGGGGTGCGCTATATACAGAATGCAGAGTTCAGGGGTGCGCTATGTAGAGTGCAGAGTTCAGGGGTGCGCTATATACAGAATGCAGAGTTCAGGGGTGCGCTATGTAGAGTGCAGAGTTCAGGGGTACGCTATGTACAGAGTGCAGAGTTCAGGGGTGCGCTATGTACAGAGTGCAGAGTTCAGGGGTGCGCTATGTACAGAGTGCAGAGTTCAGGGGTGCGCAATGTACAGAGTGCAGAGTTCAGGGGTGCGCTATGTACAGAGTGCAGAGTTCAGGGGTGCGTTATGTACAGAGTGCAGAGTTCAGGGGGGCGCTATGTACAGAGTGCAGAGTTCAGGGGTGCGCTATGTACAGAGTGCAGAGTTCAGGGGTGCGCTATGTACAGAGTGCAGAGTTCAGGGGTGCGCTATGTACAGAGTGCAGAGTTCAGGGGTGCGCAATGTACAGAGTGCAGATTTCAGGGGTACGCTATGTACAGAGTGCAGAGTTCAGGGGTGTGCTATGTACAGAGTGCAGAGTTCAGGGTGCGCTATGTACAGAGTGCAGAGTTCAGGGGTGCGCAATGTACAGAGTGCAGAGTTCAGGGGTGCGCGATGTACAGAGTGCAGAGTTCAGGGGTGCGCTATGTACAGAGTGCAGAGTTCAGGGGTGCGCTATGTACAGAGTGCAGAGTTCAGGGGTGCGCTATGTACAGAGTGCAGAGTTCAGGGGTGCGCTATGTACAGAGTGCAGAGTTCAGGGGTGCGCTATGTACAGAGTGCAGAGTTCAGGGGTGCGCTATGTACAGAGTGCAGAGTTCAGGGGTGCGCTATGTACAGAGTGCAGAGTTCAGGGGTGCGCTATGTACAGAGTGCAGAGTTCAGGGGTGCGCTATGTACAGAGTGCAGAGTTCAGGGGTGCACCCATAGATGGTTCGAATCTTAGCCGGTCCCTGCTAAACCAGGCAAGATTGTAATAATCTATGACTGGCTTAACTGACATCAACAGTGACACTAATATAATGATCAGCTAATAAAGAGGAGTGCAGAGTATATGGCAGTGGGTAGAATGTACAGGAGAAGAGTGTGGAGTATATGGCAGTGGGTAATATGTACAGGAGAAGAGTATATGGCAGTGGGTAGTATGTACAGGAGAAGAGTACATGGCAGTGCGTAGTATGTACAGGAGAAGAGTACATGGCAGTGCGTAGTATGTACAGGAGAAGAGTGTGGAGTATATGGTGGTGGGTAATATGTACAGGAGAAGAGTGTGGAGTATATGGCAGTGGGTAGTATGTACAGGAGAAGAGTATATGGTGGTGGGTAGTATGTACAGGAGAAGAGTACATAGCAGTGGGTAGTATGTACAGGAGAAGAGTGTGGAGTATATGGTGGTGGGTAGTATGTGCAGGATGGTGTCAGTAGGGCAGTGGATGGTGTCATTTTCATAATTATATCTTTTTACATTTTGTACAATTTTATTTATTTTTAATAATTTTTTTCACAGTGCTTTGTTTGGGGGTGGGAGGCTGTTGACGGTTCTGGATATAGGGTGTCAGTAGTTTTTTATTACGTTTTTTATTTATACATGTTTTTTCAATTGAATGTCTTCTTTTTTTTTTACCTTTTTTTCACAATTGTTTTTTGGGGGGAGGAGGTTGGCAGTGGATTGTATCAGTAGGGCACTGGATGGTGTCAGTAGAGAAGGGGACGGTGTCAGTAGTTTTTTATTTTTATTCTTTTTTACAATTTTATTTTTTACAGCTTATTTTTTTAATTATTTTTATATTTTTTTACAATCTTTTTTTTGGGGGGGGGAGGGGCTTTAGAGAGATATCAGGGATCTAAACAGACCCCTGACATCTCCCCTTTGAGACACGGAAAGGGACTGAGGGCACAGATTCCCCAGTCCCTTTCTCAGCAGCCTCAGCTGCACTGAAGATGAATGGACAGGAGACAGAGGCTCCTCTCCATTCATAAACTGAAGCATCGTAAACGCAGATTATGATGCTCAGTTATGAATGGACAGTCAGTGATCACTAACTCTGTGCATTCAGAAAAGGAAGGAGCCGGTAAATGACATATTTACCGCCTCACTGACTGTCCATTCATAACTGAGCATCATAATCTGCATTTACAATGCTTCAGTTTATGAATAGAGAGGAGCCTCTGTCTCCTCTCCATTCATCTTCAGTGCAGCTGAGGCTGCTGAGAAAGGGACTGGGGAATCTGTGCCCTCAGTCCCTTTCCGTGTCTCAAAGGGGAGATGTCAGGGGTCTGTTTAGATCCCTGATATCTCACCAAAGCCCCCCCCCCCCCAAAAAAAAAAAAAATTGTAAAAAAATATAAATTGTAAAAATAAGCTGTAAAAAAATAAGAAAGAACACCCCGCCCCCCTTATAATCAGAACATTATAATCCATACCGTGATTGGTGCTGGAGTTGTCACGGGGGGGTAATTGTAGTTGCTGTTCTTATAGGTCCTCAGGAATGGCTGAGCCTGGAATAGAATAGAAATACATTTTTAGAAAGGAGACTGAAAATAGTTACTTTGTTTCCTCTTCATTGCCGGTATCCCGGCCTTCACCACATTTAAGCTGCAACAATATTTTGGGGGTCTGGATATACGGGGTGGGGGAGGAGTGCCCAGGAACTGGTACATAGGAAGTGCAGATCTGACAGCCAGGCAGCAGTCATTATAAGGTGGGGTCTTGAAACTTTTTATACAAAGGGCCAGTTTACTGTCCTTTAGGGGGGCCGGACTGTGGCCAATGGGAGAAGAAAATATCCTGGCATCAGTGGAGATAAACACTGCCCCACCCTTGGTAGAAGGGGGAGGAATAGTGCCCCATCATTGGTATCAATGGGAGGAATAGTGCCCCATCATTGGTATCAGTGGGAGGAATAGTGCCCCATCATTGGTGTCAGTGGCAGGAATAGTGCCCCATCATTGGCGTCAGTGGGAGGAATAGTGCCCCATCATTGGTGTCAGTGGGAGGAATAGTGACCCATCATTGGTGTAAGTGGGAGGAATAGTGCCTTATCATTGGTGTCAGTGGGAGGAATAGTGCCCCATCATTGGTATCAGTGGGAGGAATAGTGCCCCATCATTGGTGTCAGTGGCAGGAATAGTGCCCCATCATTGGTGTCAGTGGGAGGAATAGTGTCCCATCATTGGTGTCAGTGGGAGGAATAGTGTCCCATCATTGGTGTCAGTGGGAGGAATAGTGCCCCATCATTTGTGTCAATGGGAGGAATAGTGTCCCATCATTGGTATCAGTGGGAGGAATAGTGCCCCTTCATTTGTGTCAATGGGAGGAATAGTGACCCATCACTGCTGTCAGTGGGAGGAATAGTGCCCCATCATTGGTGTCAGTGGGAGGAATAGTGCCCTGTTGTTGGTGTCAGTGGGAGGAATAGTGCCCCATCATTGGTATCAGTGGGAGGACTAGTGCCCCATCATTGGTATCAGTGGGAGGAATAGTGCCCCATCATTGGTGTCAGTGGGAGGACTAGTGCCCCATCATTGGTATCAGTGGGAGTAAATAGTGCCCCATATTTGGTATAAGGGGGAGGAATAGTGCTCCATTGTTGATGTCAGTAACAAGAATTATGTCCCATTGTTGGTGTCAACAGTGCTCCAAGGGCCAGATAAAGGCAAGCAAAGGGCCACATTTGACCCCCCGGGCCGCAGATTAGAGACCACTGCATTATAGGATGTCGGCAGTGCCGGATTAAACTCTGTGGAGACCCCTAAGCAGCCTAGACCTTGGGGCCCCCCCCTTGCAGGTTTCTCGAGGTTTCTCGTGTGCGTGCTCTGGTGGTATAACATTGTGTAGGGGGACTGGTCTTGTCTCCTCCCCTCCTGTAGTGGGTGGAGCCTGCTGGGCCCCTCCTACAACTCTGCTCTCTGCACAGGCTCTGTACAGCCCAGTGATGAGGTCACTGCTACCTTCACAAGGTAATATCTGGGTTTGCAATGTGGCACGGTGCACACAGAGTGGATTTATGTCCTTTGCGGCTATGGAGGATCAGATTTACATGCCTGGAGTTCAGCTTTTGGTTTTCTTACCTCAGTTGGGCACTTCAGTGAAAGGCTGGCTGCCAAGTCCAGAGTGTTCGTTTTCTGCCCGACGGGTTCAAGCTGAATATTAATAGAAAAAATATATATGAAAAGATCCCATCTATGGGGAATGAATAGATATGGAATAAAGCCAGGTATACCATGGAATGGAATGTGAGAAGGATCATAATATACCGTCACACGTTATAAACTCCTCCTGTGCTAATAATAGAGGATGGGAAGGTTCTGGCTTCTCTGTGAGTTTTCGTATATTATCGTTTGGAGAATGTACGTCTTCATGTGATGTGAGAAGGTCAGTCCCGGGATCACAATGAGGGTGATTTACTAAAGGTAAGTAGACCATCCACTCTCCAAGTGCAGCTGCACTCATTTTCCCCGGAGCTCAGTGAAGGTGGTGAAGCTTCACTTTGTAAAGAATAACCAATCAGGTGTCGGGTTTGGGCTGAAGACCGCGCTGCACTGACTGGATAGGTCACTAGTGGTAGGTAGGTGGCTCTGTGGGCAGAGAGGAAGGAATCGCTTCCAGTGTGTTGAGCCCAACGTTGGATGGTGGTGGACCCACTTGGGGGCTTTTGCTGCTACCTCTCTGGTATGACCATGTGGTCGTTTCAGAGAGAAGACTTGGGTGAGGAGGAAGGAGCGCCCAGTGTCTAAAAAGTGCAACTCTTGATGTAGGGTTCATTTATTGAAAACGCAAACATGTACATCAAGCCAACGTGTTTCAGAGGAATGGACTCCCCCTTTCTTCAGAGCTGTTAGTGTGTACTTATGAGCGGGGGTGGTTCCCTGAGCAATTTCTAAATTTCGAACTCTAGATTGACAGAAGGCCAACTGGTTGTTTCCGCAGCAGTCCTTGTTACCTCTGCATTATGACCAGTCGCCATTCTGTCAATCTGAAGTTCAGAAATCGCTCTGGGAACCATCCCCACCCATAAGTACGCACTAACAGCCCTGAAGAATAGAGAGTCATGTTGGCTCGATGTACATTTTCAATAAATGTTTTGGGAGCCCTACATCAAGGGTTGCATTTTCTGGACACCGGGAGCTCCCTCCTCACCCAGGTCTTCTCGCTGAAATGACCACATGGTCATACCAGGGAGGTAGCAGCCCAAGCCCCCAAGTGGGTCTACCACCACCGTCCAACGTTGGGCTCAACCCACTGGAAGTGACTCTTTTCTCACCGACCATGGAGCCACCTACCTACAACTAGTGATTGATCCAGTCAGTCCATCGCAGTCTCCAGGCCAAACCTGGCACCTGATTGGGTATTCTTTACAAAGGGAAGTTTCACCGCATTCACTAAGTTCTGAGGCAAATGAGAGCACTTGCAGAGTACACAGTCTATATGCCTTTAGTAAATCCAACCCACTGCCTTCCAGCTCCTAAGTCAACATAATAGTTTAATACCATAAAAGCTACATGAAGAAAAATTTAGAGCTGGACAGTGAATTATTGAGAATGGCCCAGGTATGGATACAGCTAAGCTACAGCATAAGCATATGCAAGAATGTAATGTGGGGGTGTGGGGTTATACTAAAAAGTCCAAAGATATTTGTGGAAACTCCTCAATAAGGAAAATCAAGGAAAGCTGGAAGCCACACACCGGTGTAATGATGAATGCTTTATTTATAAAGCTGAATTATGACGAAACACAAAACATTACAGCAGAAGCGTACAGAAACAGCTGACGCGTTTCACACTCACGATGAGTGCTTATTCATAGCTCACTCTTTCCTCGATTTTCCTGCTTCATCTTGCATCAGCCAGCACCTGGGACTCTTCCCCCTTGAAGGATAATACTATACTGGCTTTCATCTCCCCTCGTCTGTGCCTACCTGAGCGGTGGGACCCCTTTCTGCTTAGTTTGCACCTCTGGATTTAAACTCCTCAATAAGACTGAAGTAATCTCTGCAATATATAAAAGTAAACAGCAGAGGGCGCCAACTAAGTGCAGTATATAGGAATATATATTTTTCTATAAAGTATTTTCCTATATACTGCACTTAGTTGGTGCCCTCTGCTGTTTGCTTTACTAGAATGAGCAATACAGAACTCTCCGTGCAGGTATGGGACACATTTAGGTTTGCAAAATTGAGCAGTTGGATTTGCTGATGGTGACTAGGTGAGATACTTAATGGAAGTTTGCACCACACGAACCATATAAGGTGGTCAGTGACACCACTGGGTCCTCCCTTTGACATGTTCTGTATATAAAGGTTTGGACTGGCTGAAGTTGAGCAGGTTAGATGGTTAGTGGAAGTCTGCACCACGTGAACCATATCATGTGGTCACATGACACCAGGTGACCGGGTCATCCTTTTTGGCATATTCTGTATATACAGGTTTCGGCTGGCTGATGGTGACCGGGTGGGGTGGTTAGTGTACCGCATAATCTCACCTGGTTCCAGCCATCCAGCCCACAGCTTGTATTTACAGAATGTGTCAATGGGATGACCTGGTCACCTGGGGTCATGTGACCATATTATATGTTTCATTCCATGCTCTGTCATATGCAGATAAGTTGTGGCTACATTGTATGCTTACATTGTCTAGACACTCGGGAGAGGCATATAAGGCCATACATAACTGGAGGACAGCATGTGGCTCACAAGCCACCGATTTAGTCTGGGCTAAAGAACATTTAACATTTGTGCATTTGCCCCTCCCTGCCATTGGCTCCCACAGCCCAGAATTTATACATTACCATGTTGTTCCAGAGCATCCTGGCCAGCTGGGAGTGAGACTTCTGACTGAGGTGGAAACAGTCTGGAGCGAGGTACGAGACATCTGGTGTCCCATCCTAGATAGAGAAAACAAACACACCGATCATCAACAGCACTGTTATATAATAAGCCATGGAGCAGATTCTTGTTTTAATGGTTTTTTAAACAACTACCGTATGATATGGAATCTTGGTATTACGGAAAAATGTCTGCAGAACCACCGTGAAGTTATCCCTTGTGTCGTATCTTCCAGAATCGACCAGTTGCTGCAGACTGGACTGTTATAGGAAAAGAAACATAAGAACTTGTTATTATTTCTAGTCCATGTGTGCCAATTCTGGGCATAGGAAGGGTGGGGACTGGCAGAATTCAGTATTTGCATACCAGCCCTTGTATTTTGCACCATATGGCTAAAAGCGTGTGGACACCTGACTATCTATATAGGTTTGCCCCTCCTTTATGGCTTTCACTTCCTCCATTCTTGAGGGAAGGATTTCCACAAGATTTAGGAGGGTGTCTGTGGGAATTTGTTCCCATTTGTGAGGTCAGGTATGTTGGAGGATGAGAAGACCTGGCTTGCATGTCAGGTCCCACATTGGATGCCATAAATTTCAATTCATCCCAAAGGTGTTCAGTAGGGTTGAGGTCAGGACTCTGTGCAGGATAAGTTCCTCCACACCAAACTGGTCACACCATGTCTATAAGGAGCTGGCTCCACTCTTCCAGGAAGGCTTCCCACAAACTTTTTAACTGTATCTGTTGGGATTTGTGCCCATTCAGCCAAAAGAGCATTGGGGAGGTCAGGTATCAATGTTCAGTAGGGTTGAGGTCAGGGCTCTTGAATTCCTCCACTCTTCTGGAAAAGGCTAAGATTTTGGAGGGTGTCTGTGGGAATTTGTACACATTTGTGAGGTCAGGGCCCCAAGTTGGGTAACAAAAAAAGACCTAACTTGTGAGTAAGGTCTCACATTGGGCACCAAAAAAAAGACCTGGCTTGTGTGTCAGGCCCCACGTTGGGCACCAGCAAAAAGATCTGGATTGTGTGTCAAGCCCACGTTTGGCACCAAAAAAAGACCTGGCTTGTGTGTCAGCCTCACATTGGGCACCAAAAAAAAGACCTGGCTTGTGCGTCAGGCCTCAATTTGGACACCAACAAATAGACCTGGCTTTTGTGTCAGGCCCCTCATGGGGCACTAAAAAAAAGACCTGATTTGCAGTCAGACATTCCAGTTCCTACCCAAGGTGTTCAGTAGGGTTGAGGTCAGGGCTCTTGAATTCCTCCACTCTTCTGGAAAGGCTTTCTACAAGATTTTGCACTGTGTCTGTGGTAATGTGGTGTACGTATTTGTGAGTTCGGGTTCTGATGGTGGATGAGAAGATCTGGCTTATGAAGGTGCTCAGTAGGGTTGAGCTCATGTAAAAATTATGAGAAATGCCACCAATAAGCCAGTTGCAGTTAATTTTGCTGTTCTGTGTAATATGGGGGTAAAGGATATAACGCAGTACTGCACCTGATAAACACGGTTGGCGTCCTTTACCATCTGCGTCTCATAGGAATCCATAGGGTAGCTCAGAACACATGGGCACAG
>JBBGZY010002295.1:877500-985010 GCA_037952925.1 Lithobates clamitans | reverse complement strand
ATATAGTGAATTGGGGAAAAGAGCGTGCAAAAAGAAAAACTTATAAAATGCTGTGCACGTATGTTCTTGAACAATTGCACCACATGGTTTTTCATCACTATGAACCACAGAATAAGAGGAAAAATTCTAGGACCCGTCATTTATGATTGACGCTTAGTGTTTGTTACCCTAAAAAAAAAACAAAAAAAAAAAACTGTTCTCTTAGACCCCTTTCACACTGAGGCGTTTTTCAGACACTTTTGGGCTAAAAAAAGCGCCTAAAAAACGGCTCCCCTGTAGTCCTGTGTGAAAGTCCGAGTGCTTTCACACTGAGGCGATGCGCTGGCAGGATGTTAAACTCCTGCAAGCAGCATCTTTTTGGAGCGGTGTTGAAATGAATGCACTGGCAAAGCGGCGCTTTACGGGTCATTTTAACCTATTTTCTGGCCCAACTAGCGGGGGTTAAAAGCGTCCCGCTAGCGGCCGAAAACCTCTGCAAAAGCTAAGGTAAAAAATAGCCGAGCTGACACCCCAGTGTAAAAGCAGCATTAAAGTAATGAATAACAGCACAGTTCATGTGCTGCGTAATTTGGCACCCCTTATCACTGAAATACCTGGCTGATCTGCCTGGCTATGGCCTCCCCCCTGTAAACTGACTACGGGTTTATCATGGCTGCTGAGCCCTGACACCATGGTCAGTTTACGTGCCTCCGTCATCCGCAGCTCTGCTCTGCTCTCCTGTGTCCCCTTCCGCCCCTCCCTCCCTGCCTGTCTGCTCTGTCCACTCCACAATCCTCCCCTCCTGCTGCTATCATATTTATAGTATAAGCATCCCCTCTGTTAAATAACATTGTGTTGCCTGTGGTGTGTAAAAACAGATGCCGATTATACCTTATATCTCTCTCTTCTCTCCTCCTCCCTGGCTGACATCAGCAGGAGTTCTCAGCCCCTCCCGCAATAGCTATCAGCCAGGGAGAGGAGAGAGCCGAGGAGTCGCGTGAGCGCCAGGAGACGTTCTGATGTAAGGTATAAATCTGCATTTTTTTTTTTTTTTTTTTTTTTTTTTTATACAGCACAGGGACCACATTGGGGTTGATTTACTAAAGGCAAATCCACTTTGCACTACAGTCGCTTTAGATCTGAGGAGAAGATCTGAAATAAGGGGAAGCTCTGCTGATTTTATCATCCAATCGTGTACCAGCAAAAATGCTGTTTTTTTTTTTTTGTTTGTTTTTTTGGTTTTTTTTTATTTCCCTTGCATGTCCCCCTCCGATCTACAGCGACTGCACTTCCAAGTGCACTTGTAGTGCAAAGTGGATTTGCCTATAGTAAATAAACCCCATAATGTTATTTAACAGAGGGGATGGCATGCTTATACTATAGTAGCTTAACACTTTAAAGTGGAGTTCGACTGGTTTTTGAGTTTATTAAAAGTCGTCGGCTACAAAAAGTATAGCTGGCTGACTTTTAATAAACACACTCACCTGTCTCACGGTCCAGCGATGCGGCCGCCCGAAGACTCCGCTCTCTCCCCCTCCTCTCTCTCTCTCCCCCTCCGCTCTCTCCCCCCCTCCGCTCTCTCCCCCCTCCGCTCTCCTCTCCCCCTCCGCTCTCTCTCCCCCTCCGCTCTCTCTCCCCCTCTGCTCTCTCTCCCCCCTCCGCTCTCTCTCCCCCCTCCGCTCTCTCTCCCCCCTCCGCTCTCTCTCCCCCCTCCGCTCTCTCTCCCCCCTCCGCCTCTCTCTCTCCCCCCTCCCGCTCTCTCTCTCCCCCCTCCGCTCTCTCTCTCCCCCCTCCGCTCTCTCTCTCCCCCTCCGCTCTTCTCCCCCTCCGCTCTCTCTCTCCCCCTCCGCTCTCTCTCTCTCCCCCTCCGCTCTCTCTCCCCCCCCCCGCTCTCTCTCTTCTCCCCTCCGCTCTCTCTCTCCCCCTCCGCTCTCTCTCTCCCCCCTCCGCTCTCTCTCCCCCCTCCGCTCTCTCTCTCCCCCCTCCGCTCTCTCTCTCTCCCCCTCCGCTCTCTCTCTCCCCCCTCCGCTCTCTCTCTCCCCCCTCCGCTCTCTCTCTCCCCCCCCCTCCGCTCTCTCTCTCCCCCCTTCCGCTCTCTCTCTCCCCCCTCCTCTTCACGGTGCCGACATTGTGAGTGTGGGCATCAGATGTGACTGTTTGCGGCTTCATAGCCACGCAGCGCTCCGTCAATGGCCAGGCAATGTTCTGGGACCTGTGATGTGTTCCAGAACATTGCCGGGAGGGAAGGTTGCCTAGGTGGCCAGAAGTCGGAAGGAGGAAGTGGGACAGGAAGTCCCACTCCAAACCAGGTACCTGTGCCCCCCCCCCCCCCCCCCCAAAAAAATATGACATGCCAATTGTGGCATGTCAGGGGGCGAGGAGTACTTAAAGCGGAAGTTCCACTTTTGGGTGGAACTCCACTTTAAGTTGATGACCTGTGAAGGCTTTTAAAGTGTATGGACAATTTTGGGTATTGTAGTTTGTCGTGTTATGGGCGTGCACAATTTTGAGTCTTGGCATTCTGGGCATCTATTTAACTCAGTCTTTTATATTTTCCAGAAAATTTTGTAGATTGTTTTTGTCTGCACTGAATATATAGATTTTATAAACAGTTTCACTAATATTTTGTAATGTTAAATACTTGCAAGTATCATTTATTTATTCTATGGGTCCTCTGATTTCAGAAAATATAATGTATTGGGGTTTAATGTAAGTGAAACAAAAACATGGCTCCTGCAGTGAAAGAGTTTACATTGGTTCCCTTTGCCTCAGGCCAATTCCCATTTTGTAATCTGTCCATAATATCTTACAAGAAGCATGTAGAGGTGGAAAAGCTAAACACCGATCAAGCATTGACCACATGATGAAAACCTATTTACATTCAGATGGCATTGCTCTTTCAATGATCTTATTTAGTATAAGGCCTCCTTCCCATGGGCATACTACAACATCCACCCGTGTGGACGTGGCACAGATATACGGCCCTCGCACAGGTGTCGGCTATAACATTCCCATTTGAACGAGGCCTAACAAATCTAACAATAGGAATTTTCACAAGAAGTGTGGTTGACATTATGTATGTACATTGTGTACACATAGGCAGTTACAGAGAGTGCCTTCTAGAACATCATTGTTTAGTGTGGCATTGTACCTATTGTCACATAGTACCACTTGACTTTTATTCATGTCTAATCTGAACATTTATTTAGGGATGTTAGGGTGTCAACAATGTCATTGTACAACATGTGAGGAAGTATAAGGAATTGGAAAGGGGAAGGAACAGGTAAGCTAGGAACACACAATATTATCGGACGAATGATCATGCTAATCTCAGATCTAATCTGAAGAGTTTACTAAAGTCCCGAAAATTTTTGTACGACGGAATAAAAAATTGGAAGTGATGTCATGTGTTGTAATGCATTTGTATTGCATTTGCGAATGACAGCTGTATGGCTTTAAACGAAAATCGTACTAACTTTTTTTTTTTTTTTTTTTTTTTGTGCATGTCCAATCGGATAATATCGGATGAACTGTTATTTATGATTGGCTCTCAAAAGCTCTGTACTAATGATCCAAATTTTGTACAGTCGCTTTAAAGGTGGTATTTTCATATGATTTTCTGATTTTGTGTACAGTTCTTAACCAAGGATGGAGAATGGCTGTCTGGTGTGATTTTAGAAGTGGCCATGCCATTTATCCCCAGGTTACAGACCTTCATTCTTCTGTTTTTATACATTTCTCACTATAGTCCATGGCTCCTAGGTGCCGTACTTGCCTGTCTCCAATCCAGTGTTCAATCTGCATCCTGCTTGCCAGGCCCACGTGTGTGCTCTACTCTCCCCATTGAATCCCAGGGAAGTTTATACTTCTCTGGAGCACTTACTTTAAAGCAATATAAACCCAAACATCAACTATACTGCAACTTACCAATTCTTAGATGTTCGTTTTTTCATTTTTAGGCTTTTTTTACTTTATTTTCAACTGGTTATACAGCCAGTACATTTTTTAAAAGAACAAGCCCTCCTGCAAAATGTAGCAGTTTAGAGTGTCGAGACAAACCATTTTCCCACTGACAGGGGTTCTTACAATGATCATCTTTTATTCATGTAAAACCTTCATCTGTAAAAATGTTTTAAAAATTTGTTGTAACAGCAGTGTGAACTGGATTCTGGCTTCAATTTATTAAATGGGCTAGCAGATTTAAATACACTAACACTATGTCTCCCTCCCCCCTCCTCGCTCCACAATTTTGCAGCGTTTTCATGCAGCTGGCGGTCAAAACGTTCCTATCCTGAGCGCAATTTTTCCACATTCAGGAGAGGGAGGTTGAAGTTCGCCTAAATGCTCCAGCTCCTAAACTCTGCTAAAAGCCCATGTGTACATGGACACAGGCTTTTATGGAGTTGAGTTTTAGGAGCTTTGGCAAAAACACCAAAAGCTTCCAGTTTAGGCTAGTAATGAGGCCTAAGGGCTTGGCTGTCTTCTCTGCTCGAAAGCTCTTCTCAAAAAAGTCAGTTTGGTGGGGGGGTTCCTGCCTGTGGGCTCATATGCCTGTAAACTCCTGACACCTCCTATAGTTTGCATGGGCACATTGGCTAACCTGGAGGGGAGTTTCCAGGTGGAAAATATGAGAGCTGAATGAAGCTCAAAAGCCTGTAGGAAGTGGGAACAGCTTATTTGAGCTTCTTTGAGATGCAGTGTGCATGAGCCCTAATACAGGAGGTGTGTTACTGGCCAGATCACCAAGTGAAAGGGGCAAAGACCAAAAAAACAAACTGTCACCAAAACTAGTGTCCTCGTTGGAAAATTTCCCCTCTATTACTTTGCTGGGACAACCCAAAATTTAGAATTTTCTTTTACTTTCACTTTTGATTATAAAGGTAAACAGGGCAAATAGGGTGAATCTCCCCCAATGGGGACACAGAAAGCCATGAAAACCTAATAGGTGTTCTAATCCATCTCCTCTCTATCTAAAACTAAAAAGTAGTTTTACCTCTAGTTATGCTTTAACAAAAGTGAAGTAGCCGTGCATGTATTAACCCGCTTCTGACTTTTCATTACGTAACATGTTACCTGTTGCACCCATATCCAGCACGTAACATGTCACTAAATGAGGAGCCCCATGTTTTATATATGGGCAGAAAGCTACAGAGTCTGCAAGAGCCTGAGATTGCACCCATGATCTGCTAATCACACGTGAAATGCTTTACAAGCTCTAAATAAAAATGTGGTATATCCATAATGGTACAACAACCCACAAGAAGTTTTAAACCTGTTCCAGGCTGCGAAAGACCCCTCAGGTGGACATGTGCATTATACCTTTTCTAAAGGACAGTTTGTGCCTGCGTATCTGAGTCATCAGATCTATATAGGAAAGAGTTAGTGGGTGTAATCCTTTACCTGATGAAGTAACTGACCTCAGCTAATACAGAGATGAAACATAATCTCCTACATAAGTTGTACCTGTTTATCTGCAGCTCTCTCTCCTCTACAGCCATTCAAAGTCCAGAATTTTTAAAGCTTGTCTGAGCTGTCAGAAAAAAAAGGTGGTGGGGAGCTGAAGTTACTCTGCAGAGCTCAGTGAGGTGAGCGCTGCAAGCTGATTGGTGGGAAGGGACACACACCCCCTCCACACAGCACTAAGGGAACAAAACTGGGGCAGTTAATCAGCTGGAGATACCTCCCCTGTCACCTTTTTTCTCTTAGTGTCAGGAAAACTTGTCAGAAGTGACCCATGGTTCTAGCAGAGGAACAAAGCAGATTGAAATGGCACTTGGGCCTCGCACACTGGACGTTACAAAAATGCCAGTAGCTTTAGCTGTAGATTGCCGTGTAAAAAAAAAAAAAAAAAAACGCTAGATTTGCAGCGGTTTTAGCTTTTTTTTTTTTTTTAATAGCAAAACTAGACTCCCACAAAAGCTTATGGCTCCAAAACAGTCATAAAACACCAAATAGCTGTGTTTTTCAGAGTTAGAACGTTTTTTAACAGCTGAAAAAACAGTACTTCAAACCCACCTAGTTTTGGGGGTTTTTTCCAGCTAGAAAACGCCCCTGCCAAAAAAAACGGTGCTAAAAGCCTGTGTGTGCATGGAGACATAGGATAACATGCTGGGGAGTTTACTGGCTGCAGAAAAAAATGCCTGACGCCCAAAACGGCATCTGTAAAAATGTCCAGTGTGCATCTAATTGAGGCAAATATGCACTATAGAGGGATATGCTTTGTTCATATTTCATGTCTGAGGTTTACAACCACTTTATATACTGAATGTCTGAATTGTAGATTTCGTCCTGTATGTGAGCTGTGTGTTTGAATCTACTAAAGAATAGGGCTGTCCAAGCCTAATATGTGTATATTACATGTAATGGCCATTTATAGTGGCTATTTCTAAACCATTTAAAAAAGAAAGCAATGTAAATCCGCCTATCTCTGTACATGTGTTGAAATAGAATAATAAAGCCAGTAAGTTGATAATGCATGTATGAGTAAATGTTGTACAGGCAGTATCGATGGTTCCCCTAGAGATTGGTTGTCTGAACATCTGTGCTACATGGGCTGTAATATGAATGCACTTTGCTTCACTTTCACATCCAGCATCTGTGCAGAGAAAGCTGCTTCTCACACTAATAAAACGCTTGTTCTTGTGTCTCCTAAGACATGCGTTTTCAGCAAATGAAATCTCTCGCTTGGTTATATGGATATGACTCTTCTTACTATTTTTTGGGTTTGCAGAAATCTGAGGTGTACAAAGTAATTGGCATGGAAGATTAGTGTTGTGTCAAGCTGCATGATAGTCAACATTTGGTAGAAACAATAGAGCTATTTGATTCACCTTTTAACTGTTCTGTATGGCATTCGCATAAACCTGTGTTTAATAAGCTGCTAAACCTTAGACAAACACGTAAAGCACATACTTTGAAGATATTTCCATGTAGGTTGATCTAACTTGTAGTGCATCCCTGGGAGTCCTGAAGCCTTTCTCATGTACATGTGGGAGACGCTCATTTTTCCAGTTCCTGTTTGCACACTTAAGGCTTCATGGGTCCTGAAGTACTCTATATGTCAACATTCCTGCTTTGCAGATTCTTTTTAAAAAGAAACTCCAGAAGCCTCGTAAATTTGAGTAAAGAAAAAAAAAAATACTATAATCAAATGCTGAATTTTTCTTTTTCTTCCCTAAATGCCTGTATTGCCTTGGTGGAAAACCAAGGCCGCTAATCTTATGTATGGGGAAAAAAAAGGTTAGCGGAACAAGGATCTGTGAAGGTGTCAGACTAGGCACTGAGACTGTGTACCTAAGCTTTAAAGTGCTTGTAAACCCTTACATATACCCAGTGAAGTGACTGGCTTCAGGTGAGGCACAGAGATGAAACCAATCCTCCTACATAATTTGTATCTGCAGTCTTCATTTCTATACATTCCTTCAGAGGACGGACTTTATAAAGCTTGTCTGAGCTGGCAGAAAACCGGGGTGAAGAGCTGAAGTTACACTCTGCAGAGCTCAGTGAGGAGAGCACTGAGAGCAGATTGGAGGAAAGGGACACACCCCCTGCACACAGCCTGTCAATCAGCTGGAGGTCCCTCCCCTGTCACCTTTTTTCATCTTGATGTCATGAAAAACTTGTCAGAAGGGACCCTTGCAGATAGCAGAAGAACAAGGCATCAGACAGAAATGACACTTGGCGCTCTTAAAGAAGAACTGCCGTCTGCTCACATAATGTGTAGTAAAAACATCTTTGGCATTCTGAAGCTTCCCTCCAACCACTTTGCATATTATTTAATATATGCTGTGATTCTGTACTTGCCAAATATGCTGCAGAAATCTCCCTCCATTGAGTCTGGTTGCAAATCTTTTTAATTGTGGGCAGCTTCAGCTGCTGCCTGTTCACTTCCTGGATTTACACAGTGGCACACCTCCAGCTCTGCAGCTCTCATTGCCCCTCTCATGACTCATCCCCCCCCCTTCCCGGCAAACGCTCACGAGAGTTAGAGAGCTGTGCATGATGTCAGAAGCCTAGACTTATTACCAGACAAGAAACAGGAAGTGGGCAGTATAAGGTGTTTACTGGCAGAAAAAAAAATGTTTTACTTTCCAAAGTTAAAACAACAAGGGCAGAAGATTTAATAGATGGGAAGGTGAAAAAATTACAGAAGTTCCTTTTTAATAGAGACAATCATATACTATAGAGGGATATGCTTTGTTTGTGTGTTTTATGTCTGAAGTTTATAATCCCTTTTTTTTTTTTCTGCTGACAGGCATGGTTTTTAAGACAGAGACCCTAGTATGGGTAGCATGAGCTTTTAAGGGGTTGTAAAATCCTAAGCATTTCTTAATGCATTCCTGATGAGAACCCAAAATTTGGGATTTTCTTATACTTTTGTGGAGGACAAACTAAAAAAAACTTTATTTTTACTTTAAAGTAAAAAAAAATGTCTCCTTTATGTTACGTCAATTATCTGCCATTGCGTAAGAGGGGGAGGAGAGGAAGCAAATTGGAGCAAGTTTGTATTTTTGTGGAATGTCCACTTTAATGGCTCTGGTACCTAATTGCTATTTTATCATTGTGGAAAACTCCCCCCCAGGGGAGAAAAAAAATCTTTACATAATTTATGCTCACAATTCATATAGTCACTGCTTTTGGGTAGGTCTGTGGTCATGAATGAAGCTCTTTTGCTGTATGGTGTAAAACAATATTTTATTGATTGTGTGTGATTTACCGAGGTGTTTATTTTATGTCAGCAATCCAAATTGTTTTCCATTCATCTGACTACATTTCACATCCTTTGGGATTGTCCGCTTGTGTTGTCTACATGTTTGAAGATAAGTGTTGGCTTTAGTTTATTGCCAGGCCATTCGAGTGAACATGTAATGGAAACCTGCTGCTATTTTTATGCGTCAGTGTGGAGGACTTATTTGTATAGAGCACTTAAAAATAGCTTCCTAGTGATGTGGACCATCTAAAGTATACTAACCCTAAAGTGTAGTGTTTTTTTTTTTTTTTTTAGACTTAAAATAAATATAAACCCAATCACTAAAATGTCATAACAACTTTAAATCAGATCACATTGGTTAATCCTTTTTAATTTTCAGCTTTTATTAAAATGAAAACCTGGTGATACTACTTTATATGCTGTTCAGGCATTTCCTTTTATTAGGTGACAGCACTCTTGTCTCTCCGTCTCAGTTGCTCTCCAGCCGTGGTCGCCCTGTCACATGCATTTCCAATAAAGATTATAAGTGGTTGTAGCGATTCTGTAGTGTACAGTATACATGTACAGTGCCTTGCAAAAGTATTCATACCCCTAGAAATGTTCCACATTGTGTCATGTTACGACCAAAAACGTAAATGGATTTTTTTGGGATTTTATGTGATAGATCAACACAAAGTTGCACATAATTGTGAAGTGGAAAGAAAATGATAAATGGCTTTCAAAATGTTTTACAAATATGTGAAAAGTGTGGTGTACATTTGTATTCAGCCCCCCTGAGTCAATACTTTGTAGAACCACCTTTTACTGCAATTACAGCTGCAAGTCTTTTTGAGGATGTCTCTACCAGCTTTGCACATCTAGAGTGAAATTTTTACCCATTCTTCTTTGCAAAATAGCTTAAGCTCTGTCTGACTGAATGGAGAGCTTCTGTGAACAGCAATTTTCAAGTCTTGCCACAGATATTCAATTGAATTTGGGTCTGGACTTTGACTGGGCTATTCTAACACATGAATATGCTTTGATATCAACCATTTCATTGTAGATCTGGCTGTATGTTTAGGGTCGTTGTCCTGCTGGAAGGTGAACCTCCATCCCAGTCTTAAGACTTTTGCAGACTCTAACTCTTCTAAGATTGCCCTTTATTTGGCTCTATCCATCTTCACATCAACTTTGACCAGCTTCCCTGTTCCTGCTGAAGAAAAGGATGCCTACAACATGATGCTGCCACCACCATGTTTCACGGTGGGGATGGTGTGTTCAGGGTGATGTGCAGTGTTAGTTTTCAGCCACACATCGCGTTTTCCTTTTACGCCAAAAAGTTCAATTTTGGCCTCATATGACCAGAGAACCTTCTTCCACATGTTTGCTGTGTCCCCCACATGGCTTCTCGCAAACTGCAAATGGGACTTCTTATGGCTTTCTTTCAACAACGGCTTTCTTCTTGCAACTCTTCCATAAAGGCCAGATTTGTGGAGTGCACGACTAAGGCTACAGGCACACTGGCTTAAAAAAACTTTGCTTCTACAGGAGTTTTGTGTTCTGCCTGTAGAAGCAGCTCAATGTTATCCTATGTCCATGTACATTAGGACGATTACAGGCAGATTTTGAGCTGAACGTTTAGAGGCAAGGAAAAAAAAAACCTGGTTCGCAATTCTGATTGGAGCTCGCTGGCAGAAAAAAAATGTAAAACTCTCCTAAACTCGTCTAGACGTTGTACAAAAAATGCTCTAATATGAGTGTTTTTTACTCCCAAGAGAACGTATTATTTATATTTATTTAAAAAAAAAATTGAAAACCATTTATCATTTTCCACTTACAATTATGTGCCACTTTGTGTTGGTCTATCACATAAAATCCCAATAAAATACATTCACGTTTTTGGTTGTAACATGACAAAATGTGGAAAATTTCAAAAGGGTGTGAATACTTTTTCAAGGCATTGTAGACAAAGTGAATCTAGAGGGGAAGAAGTGAATAATAATTAGTGAGACACAAAAAGACAGGATTTTATTTTAAAAGAAAAACACATGACAGTTGTTTGACACAATTCTGTAGCATGTGATGTATCATCCAGTGTGTGTGTGTGTGTGTGTGTGTGTGTGTGGGGGGGGGGGGGGGGGGGGGTTAGTTTACTTTGTATGTAGCTCACTCTGTCTGGTACGCAGCACAGGATGTGAAAGGGAAATCTCTAATGGAGCTCTTGATAGCAAGGCTGTATTCTGTTTCCTGCTTTGTCCTGGACACAAAAAATGTTTGTGCTTAACATAAACTTTAAAGCAATATTGAACCCCAAACTGTATTATATTGCAGCTTACCAATCATTAGATGTGCTGGCTGCATTAGTTTTCTTTTTCTTTTCTTTGACTTTTAACCCCCCCCCCCTCCCCCTTTGTTTTTACTTGGTGATCTGGCCAGTAGCATACCTCCTGGATGAATGAGCACAGGGGGCACAGCAGTCAGCAGGATTGTCAGTCTAGGGGGTATGTTAAATGTATTAGCAGATTTAGAACCAGTAAAAAATTGAAGCCAAGCTCCGGCTCACACTTTATAATCACTGCAAACTTTTTTTTCCTTTTTGGGATAAAGGTTTTACATGAGTAAATAAAAGCTGATCATTTTAATCACCCTTGCCAGTGTTATGTGGATTGTCTCATCTATTTAAACTAATGCCTTCTGCTGGAGAGCTTGAGCTTGTGAAAAACAGACTTGCTGGCTGGATCACCAGATGAAAATCGAAGAAAGCAAGCTGCATTTTGCGTTTAATACTTTGCTTTGTCCCTCCCACTGAGATCCTCTCATGCCTTGCCACTGCTCGTTCCCGCACTGCCATGTTTTCTCTGACGACATCGAGATGCCCACTGGCTCTTCCGGGTTCTACAGACAGGCCTCCTGACTAGGCCCGCGCCCTCCTACTTTGTGAATTGCACAGTAAGACCTCTTCGGATATATGATGTACATATCCCAGAAGGCAAAGCAGGCACAGTACATGTGTATAGAGGGCAGAGGATAGGTCTAAATCCTGTCTCGAAAAAAAGAGGGGTAAAAAAAATAGTCTTAAATTAAAACCTCATGTAGCGGAGTGGAGGAGGGGTGGGCAGGAGGCATTTTTGCTTTCTGGCTCAGGATCCACTTTAAGTTGTGTTAAAACCAGGACTTTGATGTGGTGGCTGCATTTGTGGTTTTTGTTTTTGTTTTTTTATTGTTTTTTGTGATCCTGCCAGTACCATACTTCTTGTCCTTGTGCTAGGGTGACAACACAAACTCATTGTAATGTGTAGGGCTGCAACTAATGATTATTTTCATAATCGATTAGTTGGCCAATTATTGTTTCGATTAATCGATTATTCGGTTAATAAACTTAAAAAAAAGTGTGGTGTATAATTTAGTTAATGTGTACAATTTAAAAAAAAAAAGGTAATTTTATTCTTAAATATCTCTATGCAGTGGTAAATATAAATAACCAACTATATGGTTAGGGGGCAAAATATTGAATCCACTCTGAGCATAACAGACAGAAGACATATACTGTATATACTATTAGAGGAGATATACTGTATATACTATTAGAGGAGATATACTGTATATACTATTAGAGGAGATATACTGTATATACTATTAGAGGAGATATACTGTATATACTATTAGAGGAGATATACTGTATATACTATTAGAGGAGATATACTATTAGAGGAGATATACTGTATATACTATTAAAGGGTGAATCTGGTAAATATCATCAGACTCAGTGATCAATTTTTTTTTTAACAAAAACAATGTCTTCCTTCAAAAAAAATGTAATTTTAAGAATGTTTGTTCTTTCATTCAGCGAATGTACAAAGATTTTTTGTCTGAATATTCTCATCTGAAAATTGATCGATGTGGCCAGCATAAGGCTCAGTACACACCTATGCAGTTTGCTTTTCATCTGTTTCTGTAGTGCTTTTTGCTGTGATGCGTTTTTTGATTTTTGTGCACGTGATTTTGCGGCGATTTGCGTTTTTGCATTTTTTTGGCCAATTTGTTGTTGGACAGATTAAAAAACACAAATTGCTGCAAAAACGCATTACATGCTTTTCTGCAGTTTCTCTATTGAAGTATATTGAACCAAAAATTTACCGTTTTGCGTGAACGTGTCCCATAGGAAACCGTGTGAATGAACTGTAGTGCGTTTCTGCAAAAAGCACCAAAAACACAGATGTGAACCAGGTCTAAGAAGTTTAGTAACATAATGAGGTTAAAAAAACTAAAATGAGCCCTTTATAGTACAAAAAAGCAGATAATCACTACTGTAAGGGGTTAATTTTTTTTTCTTTAGTGTAGAACTGTGAAAGTAATATTTGCAGTAGCGATTATTTGCTCTTTTTGTACTATAAAGGGCTCATTTTAGGTTTTTTTTTCAACCCCATTATGTTACTGGCCGATTAATCGATATGAAAATAGTAATCGATTAATTTCATAATCGATTAGTTGTCGATTAATCGATTAGTTGTTTCAGCCCTAGTAATGTGTCTATAATCATATCTATAAATGATAAGGAAAAGGGTACTTAGATTTTTAGGTAAATAATTACAGTGCTATCATTCACAGATAGATAGAAAGAGAAGGGACAATGTAAATTAAACAATGTGTGTTTTTAGTATCACTTTAAGTTTTGGCATCTGTATGTTATTCCCTTAATACAAAAGAACCTGTTCAATTCAGTAGTTAATGGGAATCAATAAATAGCTGTTCTATACTGTTGTATTGAAGGGATTGAGATTCAGATCTGCCTACATACAAGCCACTTATTTGTCATTAAGCTGAAGTTGTACTTTTGACGTCTATTAAAGGATTCCAAAATCATTAATCTGCTCATCTGCTTAATATGTTCTTGGAGTGGTTACTAAGCAGTATTAGCAAGGCTAGAAATAATTCTGATGTGTTTAATGCAACCAAATGATAAGTATAAAAGGTCCATAGACCATCCTACTGCACACAAGTTGTCGGAAAAGAGTACATTCAATCATTTCTCTTGTATCCTAGCAGTGTGTAAATTGTGTGGTAATGTACCTCCCACCTAGCTACACATTGTTGGTCTGCAAATGACTACTACCTTGAAGTTGTTACTTTAGCGTGGTTCATAGATTCATTTTCCTTTTAAAAATCCATTATTGTCATCTAAGTGGTAGGAGAGCATTCCTCCCAATTTTTATGTTAAATCTGAATAGATACTCTAACAGACCACGGTCTTATGTCATGGCTCCTGCAGACAAAGAGGGGCTGTTAGGCTGAAATAGTGTAAAAATGTAGTAACCCTTAGGCCTGATTCACACCTAACGAAGGTTGCAATTTGCATATTGCAGGTGAATTTTACATTTTTCAATAGGCGCTTTTGATCCATTGAAGTCTATGGAACCAAAAACCCGAAAAAAGTCCTTGGCCCTTTCCAGAAAATGCACAGATGTGAACTACATCCATAGGAAACCATTTTAAATGGACTGTAGTGTGTTTATGCAAATAGGGAAATGCACAAAAAAAATGCATAGGTGTGAACCAGGCTTAAGGGCTCATTGAGATGGACTATTAAGCCCATCGGTGCAAAGCCACTGGCAGATACACACATCTCTGCAATGATGATGATTACAATTCTGAATGAGTCCTAAGGTTGATCTTCAGACTGGAGAAACTCCACTTAATACAGTTGAAGTTAATAGTCATTATTAAAGAGTAATTGTATTAATAAATGCAACTAGTGTAATTGACTGAACTTTTCTTAAGAACCGCCTATCCGCCTCAGCCAATCAGAGGAAGCATTTTATTTATAGAATACAAAGCTCCCTGTCAATGGCTGAGCAGCACAACTCGATTTTGTTCCAGAAGCAGAACACAGCACTGTATGTAGCTGAGGGTTTGTTTATATCAGTTTGGTCCAAACTATTTAAAGCGATTATTAAACCAAAAAGCAAACATGTATTCTATTTCAGCTTACCAATTAGATGTGGTGGCTGCTTTCATTTTATTTTTTAGGCTTTCTTTTATTTTCACCAGCCAGTAAGTCTGTACAGTGGTATAGTGTTTGATACAGGGTAAAGTGACTCTCTTCACCACCAAATAACTTTTTACAACGCTCCCGCACTACTGATACCAACAGAGCCCTCCTTGACTACATGTCCCTTCCATGTATGGGGGAACACCTGAACTTCCAGGGTGCAGAGCTCAGGCCCAAGCAGCCAATCACTAGGCCTCAACACTGTCATATACATAGGACAAAAAAGAGGTATTTTTAGTGACAGTATTTTTAACGTGTCTTGCTGACAGCAAGTTCAGGTGGTAATGAGTGCAGAGAGGTGGGGTAATCTAACTTAGTTCTTTCATTGTAAAAGGTCTTTTACATAATGCAGCACATATTCAAGTGGTGGTGTTTTTATTAATCGCTTCCCGTCTACTGTACATGTCTGTGGATGGGAAAAGTAATATCAGGGTCATGGCTGCAGATGCAGCTATGATCCTGATGATCTTTAGAGCGGGTGATGGGCTTTCAGGTAAAAGTGATATGAGTGGCTCTACAGCTGCCTGATCACTTTTTCAACTTCCCGGCCTTTCACGGCCCCCCACAACCTGTCTCGTCAAAAGGACTGTAAAGAGTGGGAGGAACTTTGTTCCTTCCCACTCATTCTGTGTCAGAATAAGAGCAGTAATTCTAGCGCCAGACCTTCTGTTTAAACAGTTAACCCGTGTAGGCTTTTAAAGCATTGCCCATGGATAGCATCGCCCGTGTGCAATTTTAAAGTGTGACATATTGGGTATCCATTTACTTGGTGTAGCATCATCTTTGATATTTAAAAAAAAAAATGGGTATTCTATTGTTTTTGTGCAAAGAAGTTCAATAAAGAAAATTTGCATTTGATAAACTGCTGTGTAAATATCGTGTGAAATAAAAAAAATTGCACACCCGCCATTTTATTCTTCAGGTACTTTGCTTTCAGGAACTCTGTATTTGGGGGTTCTAATTAATTTCCTAACAAAAAAAAATTGTGATTTTTACATGTATGTGAGAAATGTCTGAATTGGCCTGGATGGTAGGTGGTTACCCATTTGGTGTGTTTAATATTCCGCTAGTGTAAGTAATTGTATTTGCGCCTCCTCTAATTCCCAGTGGAAGCAGACAAACTTGGTTCTGCACCATGGGTGTTCTCTAACTGGGTGTCCAGATCTGGTTTAATAATGGAGAATATGCTACTTGCAATGAAATGAAAGGGAGGCCCAGAACTGTCAATTCAAGCTGCTATGAACTACAAAGTACTCCTCAACCAGCAATGGCTCTCACATGAAACGGAACACAGAACTATGTAAAATCACAGCATTCTTGTTAATCAGTCATGTGTTAGAAATTTACTTGACATTGCCTATTAACATTTCAATGTTTGTGTGTATACCTAGGTTGTTTAGCTGTAGGCTCCAATTTGAATTGCAAAGAAGCTGTGAAGGTGACTAACAGGAGTGCATGACCTTGGGTTTAACTGATCAATGCTTTCAATGAGTCAAGACTTAGTGGAGAATAACTGGATCACAAATGACCTGTTGACAATAAAACAATATGCTAGTACTCAGCATGGGAGAGAGATATGTAGGCTGTGATTGGGGACATCACCAATTTCATTTTGTTTTGGGTCTATGACTCCAATAGTTTTGAATCCAGACTGCTGACTTGTTCAGAAAATGACTAGCAATGGCAGCTCCCATGTATTTTTGTAAACCTATAGCAAGCACAAAGCTCCCATTAGCATTTTTGCTGTGATTTTCTATTATGTACAGCACTATCGAGTAGCAAAAGAAAAATAACGTCATACTTTTAGGGAAACAAGAGATGTCAGGTTTGTAAATGATACCATGACTGCCAATATCGACATCGGAGGTAATAATGAGATCCACACGGACATCCTGCATTTTTAAACTTTCTGCAGCTCAGGCACTGTAAGCAGCAAATCATTTCCCACACACTTTTTATATGTAAAGGCTCATGCACACAGGAAGTTTAAAAAAAATGCCAGCACTGCCTTTAGGAAAAAGCAGCTTTAAAAAAAAAAAAAAAAAGCGCCTTTAGCAACGTTTTTTTGAATAGCATTTATGTGCGTTTTTACCCACTTTTTTAAGTGTTTTTACAGTATTAATACTCCCTAAAATGTAAAAATGCCAAACATAGCTAAAAGCTTGTTACAGCATTTAGCCACGTTTTGCGTTTATACAGCCAAACTGCCTCTGCTCCTGGACTCGCAGGCAGTGTTGGAGCCAGGTACACCCACATTGTCTTTTGGGGGGAAGGTCAGATTTTAATAGTGAAGTAGTATCTGCTCACTGATGCTCTCATCCTATTAGCAAAAAAGTCCGCAAGGGCATCTTCTATTTTCCTATTGTTTAGAATTGCTGCTGCACAGGCTTTAGTAAGTATCGTGTGCTGTGTTTTCTTGTTATTTTAGTAAAATACACATAGATTATTTAACTTGCTTGTAAAGCTCTTTGGATTAAAGTATCAGCACAGTTTTCTCTGCTTTTTCTTACCATAACAATATCTTCTAAATGTCATGGTGCTATTGAAATATACATTAGCCGAGCATTATTCTGTAAAGTGTGAAGAGAACAGTGCCAGGCTTGTGTGTAGGTGGTTTTCAGCTGCTTGAAAATGTACAATGACTGCAAGCCTTCCGGGTAAAACTATCACTATTCCCATACCATAGCATTAGACATCATCTTCACAAAAAGCCACATGAATGATCTTCACATTGGCAGTGCTCCACATGACTTGGAACTTCTGACTGGTACTTTCCTACTACCTCACCTAAAGATCTTTACTTGTGTTTTTCCCTTCATTTCCCTCCACAAATGTTACTCTTCCTTATCTTTTCCATCGGTGTACTTCACTTTTCTCCAAGTTCCTTTTTTCCCTACACCCTTCTGATCTTCTTATTAAATTATATCTGTATCAAGAAAAAACATCAGTTGGCATTGGTAGTTTCCCTTTGAAAATGTGAGGCAACTGTTCTTGGCATTCAGTACTTTCGGAATTATTAACTCACAACAAGCATGCGGCCAGTGAAGTTTGAAGCTTGATCTGCAAACGTATTTTGAATTACTGCAGTTCATCAAAACTTGTGTGGGTAATTTTCAGCTTAAGCTACAGAGTTCTGTAAAAAAAAAAAAAAAATCCAAAAAAACAATTTCTTTGGAGTCCAGATGAGCTTGTAAACATGTCAGAAGAAGCTGAGAGCGCCACCAGCTGGCTACAAATCCTGTTGATTTTGGCCGGCCATACAGGGATCGAAATTCAGCTGGTTCAGCAGGGACTGGATGAGTTTCATTACATGTATGGGCAGGGTGGTTGTACAGAAGTTGATCTATCAATCGACTAATGTACAACAGCCTGTTGGATTTTCTCTGCTCGATCAGTGCTGCAGGCTATAGCCGGCAGAGCAGCTGATCCGTGTATTCTGTTAGAACACAGTAGCTCATTGGGGAGGATTTACCCACCCACATCAAGTATTTGAATGGGGAAATTAGTCTTCTTTTTTTTTTTTTTTCTTCATTTAGCCTGCTGGTTGAACAAAAAAAAAAGATTAATCTATGGGCTGCTTTAATCGATGCCCCTTCTATTCCCACAATGGGCACCCACTTGCTAGTGTCTGTTTTTATTCTCTCTCATATAAATACGTACAGCCCTAAGTGTAACCTATTCTGTCTATCCCTCTCTAGCCACTACCCTTTTCAAAGTGCAATGGCTGTCCAAAGTGCAGTGACCAATGACAACCAATTAGAATTTTTGTTTACTTCACATGACTGCTAGATATGACTGCTATGGGTTTATACGCATTGCAGCATCATTATTTCTCTTTTCATTTTTTTTTTTATACTAGTAATGGCAGTGTTCAGCGACTTGTAGCGGGGCTGCTATATTTTGCAGCTGGCAGACTGACACTTTTTTGGGAACTAATACAGTGATCGGTGCTAAAAAATATGCACTGTCACTGTACTAATGATGCTGGCTAGGAAGGGGTTAAACATCTAGGGCGATCAATGGGTTAAATGTATTCCTAACCAGTGTTTGTGTACACATTGTTGTGGTTTTACTAAGCGATGTGTTTTGCAGGGAAACCTAATCCACCATATCCCTGCTGACAGGACGGAGCTCTGCATTGTTTACATATATAGAGCTCCGTCCTGTGTCTCTTTTTGACGATCAGTGGGTGCCGGCGGTCATCCATTGGCTGGCATCTGCTGATCGGCTTCTGCTGTGGCTAATCATAGCAGAAGTGATGCATGCCTAGGCGGAAGTTTGAAATGAGGAAAAAGCATCTGACCATGTAAGAATACTACCGCCATAGAGGTGCACGGTTAATCGTTAAAAAAATCATGACCCTGATTCAACACCCCCCTCGGGATCCCTATGCAGCATTTACACTACTCATTCATGTAAGTGCAGAGCCATTCTGTACTCGCCGCTCAGAGCTGCCAAAATTAAAAAGTTTATTAACCTTCTAGGTGCTGGGAGATGACTATAAACAAAGTATCTTTTAGTTCTTTTAGATCGAAGGAATGAACTTCGGTCTGTCGGTAAGGTCAATTTAACCACTTGAAGACTGAGTCTTTTTCTGACACTTGTTGCTTACGAGTTAAAAATCAGTATTTTCTGCTAGAAAATTACTTAGAACCTCCAAACATTTTATATAAAATGTGTATGTGTGTGTATGTATGTGTGTATATATAATATATATATATATATATGTATGTATGTATGTATGTATGTATATATATATATATATATGTGTGTATATATGTGTGTATATATATATATATATATATATATATATATATATATATATATATATATATATATATATATATATATATATATATATATTTATATTATAAAATTTTAGCCGAGACCCTAGAGAATAAAATGGTGGTTGTTGCAATTTTATGTCGCAATGTAATTGCGCAGTGGTTTTTCAAAAGCAATTTTTTATTAAAAAAAAAAAAGTACACTTAAATTAATTAAAAAAATAAATAATTAAAAAAATAAATAAAACAGTAACGTTAGCCCAATTTTTTTGTAAAATGTGAAAAATTGTTACACCACGAGAATCGTGATCTTTATTCTAAGCAAAAAAATAGTGATTCTCATTTTAGCCAGAATACTCTGCCCTGTTGTTTTTTGCTGTCTACTTTGCATCCTAGGATGGATCATAGGATTAGGATCTGGGTATGTGACTTGGAAAATGCTGAAGCCAGAGATGGCTAGATAACTAACTTTTTCTTGAAGAGATCATCATTGAAAAAGCTCATATTTGTTCCAATTCTTCTTTTTTTTTTTTTTTTTTTTTCCCCCAATCACCTTCAAAAATAACATGGCAATTACCCCAATACGATGTAAAACACTGGTGCTGTTCCAAGAATCATTCTGCGCTTTTAGGCTTTTGCGTTTCATAAGAGGCTTGTTGCATTCTACATAGATGAGTCACAACACTATAGTGTAAAGTGGTTTGTCCTTTATAGTGTTTCTTTTGGTGAAAGACTTGTTTATAGATTTTTCGAATGAAATTTTGTGGTAAATTATTCTGTTAAAAGTAATATTAAGGCTTTTTTTTTATTTAAAAAAAAAATAAAGACAAACCTGTTCTACTTACCTGCTCTGTGAAGCAGTTTTGCACAGTGCAGCCCCGATCCTCCTCGTCTTGGGTCCCTCCCTGGTGCTCCAGGCCCCTCCCCTCCTGCGCAGAGCAAGCAGCTTCCAATGGGAGCACGCAAGCAGGCTCACTTCCTTGTCACGACTCTGCATGTCCATTCCCCCTCTCTCCTCATTGGCTCACTGGCTGGGTGTGATTGACAATGGCTCCCGCTGCTGTCTCTGCCAACAAGGAGGCAGACACCCCAGAGAGCCGAGGCTTTCATGCACATTGCTGGATAGCCAAGGAGCTCAGGTAAGTTGGGGGGGGGGGGGGGGCTGCTGCACAGGTGTTTTTTTTGTTTTTTTTTGTTTTTTTTTGTTGTTTTTTTTTACCTTCATGCTTAGAATCAAGTTTTTAGAAGCACTTTAATGTTTCGTGAATTCATTTTTTATAAATCGTAAAGAAAAAAAAAGTTCTTAAAGCAAAGATGGAGGGTTTACTTATAGTCCCCCACTCCCAAAATACAGAATGCTTTAAAGGACTGAAAAGTCCAGCTCAGGCTGTGTTTCCTACACTTCCAGGGAATGTGGGTACATCACTGTGTGCCTTATCTACCTCTTGGCAAAGCTAGGTGTTTAAAGTCCCGTGGGAAAATGTGTTAGATGTGTGGTGAAGACTCAGAAGCAGGGGATTTTTTTTTTTTTCATCCAAAACAAGCCTTTAACATTTTTATTGGGGTGGAGGGTGGTGCTGTCATGAAGTGGTCGTCTTTTTTTCATGGAATGTCTCCTTTAGTATAATAAAGTTATGATGATCATTTACCATAATTTTGTTAACGTTGATGGTGAAAATCATAAATTCTTCTAGGCTATTTAGGAATATTTATTTCTTGGTTACCAGTACATCATTTTGCATTAAAGTTCTCAAGGCTCACCACAATCAGAAAAAACATAGTTGTAATTGGGTATAATTTCTGTGTATTTTCCAAAGATATCTTCTGGGAGCGCATCCCTCGAGGACAAGCAGTACTTTACTTTATGTGCTCTCTTGATAACAATGCAGCAACGTTTTGAATAGACCCGTGACTGTTTTTCCTCTGTGATTATAACCCCACCTAGTCATCCTTTTGGAGTTTCCTCTATGCTCTGTTAGCAGCCTATTCTACCTTTTTACATGCAAACAGTTGTGATCCTGCTGTTAAAAATATATATATTATTTGAAAATCGTTTTCAATTGCCCGATTTGTTGGAAGTGGTTGCAAAAAATAGCTGACCATTATATGTGCACATCTCTATTTTCTATGAACTTAGTGATATGTTGTTGGTGTGTGTGTGTGTGTGTGTGTGTGTGTGTAGACAATGGACTAAATACAATGAATGGACTTTGAGAAATGCTTTTGGGCTCATACATTATTCATCTGCCCTCTGTGGTTTTCCAGCTTCACAGTAAGTTTGCTGCATTGAATGAGTGGTTTCTCCTAACCATCTGCTAAGGTTTGTCACAAAATGATGAATTCAATTATTATGCTTTTAAAGAATATTCATACTAACTTGGCAACGGTAAACTTTTTGGCAGTTTATTTTTACAAATGTAGGAGTAAGAATGCTGTTAGTGGTTTGCTGTATGTTTGTTACCTTGGTGGTTCTAAAGATCCACTAAAGCCAGATATATAGATGTTTTGGATCTTGGCCAGTTTAGCAAAGACTGGCTGAGAACCATCTATGGGCAGGCTGACTGTACACAAGTCGATCCATCGATTGACTTGGGTACAACCAGTATGTTGGCTGTCTTCTACATGCTATTGTTTCAGCCGGCAGAGACTGCTCCTCCTGGCCCCCCACAGGACGAACACAATAGCTCCCTGGAAGGGATTCCCCCATCATCATGGACTGTGTTGGCGAAATCGAGTGACTTTTCTTTCCTGAAACCCGTGGTCATCTATGGCCTGCCTACAGGACATGTTTCTCCCAATGCCATTTGCAAGACTTGGGCCTCATGCACCTAGATGTTTATCAGCTCCTGTGTGCTGAGTCGTAAAACCTCTTTTCTGGCCCCCCTGAAGCAGCGCATGTCATGTGCAGTCACCAATACAAGTTAATAGCCTACATGGCCATGCTCATTTTCCAGAAATTGGGGGGAAAAAAAGGACAGTTCTTTTAAATGTTGATTTAGACCCCTTTCACACCAAGGCGCTTCAAAAACGCCTTAGCGTTATTGCAGCGTTTTTATCGCGTTTTAGGGGCGCTAGCGGTAAAATTAACGCAACGCTGCAGGCATTTTAACATCGCTTTTTAAGCGTTATTGAAGCATGTGTTAGTGATGCTATCTTTCTGCTTGCATGTTTATCCTTTTATGAGATCATGTAAAACAAGCAGTGTCTTGTAAAGTAACAAGCAGTGTCTTGTTTTACTTCAAATCTTCTTTTTTCTGGGATTAATTCTTTTTTTGGCACTTTAATTTAGTTTTTTTGGCACTTTGATGGTCTGTTTAATCATTCTGACCTTCCCACAAGTTCAGTCCTGTTGTTGTAGAAGCTCTCTTTTCTGCTTACATGTTTACCTTTTTGTGAGATCATGTGACTTTTCTACAGCTCAGGGCAGATTATAGGGGCCATTCAGACATTTTTACAGCGTTTTCAATTCATTTCAATGGAGAGGGGCGTTTTTGAAGCGCTTTTTTCAACGTCCAAAAATGCTGTTTGCAGGACTTTTCTCAACGCCCCGCCAGCGCAACGCCTCAGTGTAAAAGGGTCCATTGAGATGCACGGGGAGCGTTTTTATGAGGGTTTTAATAGCGTTATTTTTAGCGCTAAAACGCTGCCAAAATGCCTTGGTGTGAAAGGGGTCTTAGGGAAAGTGTACTGGGTGGGAGTGCAGGAAGTATTTTTGGGTCTCGGACTTGTGTGACCTGAAGCTTGTAGCGGTGATTTAGGAGTCTGGAGGAGGCTAAAAGCATGGGGTAACTAGATTGGACATGGTACATAGGAAGACCCTAAAAAGTGCATCAAATGAGAGACAGAAAACATTTTTGAAAAGGATATAGGATGATTCCTCACCAAGAAGTGAGATAGTGGGCAAAATTGTAAATCTATACTGATTTTGAACAAATTGTGTTTTTAAAAAAAAAAAAGGCCGATTTATTGGAACCAAGGCTTTTTGGCGTTTTTTTTTTTTTTGAAGCTCGATGTCCGGGTGCCACTACATCTATGCCCACATAAAACTGAAGCCCTGAACAAGTTGGCTTAGTGTATTTCATTGCCAAATTCAAAGGCATTTGAATGTACCCTCAAGTGGGCAGATACTGAACAGCAGTAATCTGGCATCCCTTATTCCTTCTGGTAAATCATGTATGAAACAGTTCTGAGTATTGTTTATAAAGTGAGTACATGCATACATCTACAAATGCCCAGAGGTACTTGGGGTAAACATGGGGTACATTTGTAAAGGGGTACATTTTTTTTAAAGTTGGAAAACCTATCCATAGATCTTGCTTTAAAACCACCATATTAGCTGAGGTTTAATTGGTTCTGCTTTTTTATTTCTGTATGTTACTTTTAGTATTCCATCATGTTACTTTCTCTAAATATTTTCTACTAAAAGCTTTTCAGTTGAGCTTGCCTAGCAGAGGACTTTGCTTGGGTTGGTTACTGTATTTATACTATCAATACAAAGCCGTATAAAATGAGATTCCAGGCTCCAAGCTAATCCTTCACAGTAAGCAAATATGCTAATGTACGGCTGTCCGGACACAGAAAGAAAGCAGCAGAATAAAGTCTGCTACATTCAGCTTGACATCACAGGGCTGTAGTAGAGATCTTTTGTACTGGACTTTTTTGAGTCACCCAGGATGAATGGTGACCTCATTCTGCTTTTACTCAACTCTCTTGTTGGGGTTGTTTTGAAGGCTACTATCTGAATGGGGGAGGAATATTAAATATCTTGGAGGAGTTTTTTTTTTTTCACATGGTTTGTGTATACATTGTTTATAAAGTACTCATTTAGTACCAGTGTTTCTTATGGTAACCTCAGAGCATATTGGTAAATGTGAACTTGAAAAAAGGACTGATTTTTGTACAAAAAAATATGTTCACAGATAATTTGAAATGGTTGGTACTTATCTGTAGTGGCTGCCTGCTAGCAGTAGTACCCTGTCGGTGCACTTTTAATACTTGCTGCAATATAAAATTTGCTTTGCCATAAAGCTGTACAGTGGTTTCCTAAAAAAATTTTTATAAAATTACTTCACACAGAAACCTATTTTTTTTTTTTTTCCCCGGCTTTACGTTACTCATCTGTAATGAAATACAGTTAGGTCCATATATATTTGGACGCAGGCACAATTTTTAGGTTTATTTTTTTCATGTATTTACCAAAACCTGTTTCGAGCTATAGTTCTATAATAGATATGGGCTGAAAGTGCATACTCTCTATGTGCATCCAAATTGCAGGAAGGGTTTAGGAAATACAGCTCTTAATAGCCACCCCCCCCTTTTTTCAAGGGACCAAAAGTAATTGGACAATTGAATCAAAAGCTGTTTCATTGCCAGGTGTGGGCTGCTACTCCGTTATTTCTTCATCCATTAAGCAGGTAAAAGGTCTGGAGTTGATTGTAAGGCTGGCCATATATTGTACAATTTTCTTCTACAACTTTCCTTTAGATTTACCAAAACCATATAATATGTGGTCACACCTAAACACTTTTAATTTTGTATGCAGTCTGGCAGGCCCTTGCACTACATAGTTGAAGGTATATATAAAGGAAATTGAAGAATAAAATTGTATAATGTATGGCCAGCCTTACAATCAACTCTAGACCTTTTACCTGCTTAATGGATGAAGAAATAACGGAGTAGCAGCCCACACCTGGCAATGAAACAGCTTTTGATTCAATTGTCCAATTACTTTTGGTGATATTTGCATTTGGAATCTGTTGCTGTGAACCTACAACATGCGTTCAAAGGAGCTGTCCATGCAAGTGAAATAGGTCATTGTAAGACTTCAAAAACAAAACCAATCCATCAGAAAGATAGCAGCAACATTAGGAGTGGCCAAATCAACAGTTTGGTGCATTGGGGAAAGAAGAATGCACTGGTGAGCTCGGCAACATAAAAAGGCCTGGACGTCCATGGAAGGCAGCAGTGGTGAATGATCACAGGATCCTCTCTATGGTAAAGAAAAACCTATTCACAACATCCAGACAAGTGAAGGACACTCTCCAGGAGGCGGGCGTAACATTGTCAAAGTCTACAATCAAGAGAAGACTTCACGAGAGCAAATACAGAGGGTTCACCACAAGGTGTAAACCATTCATAAGTCTGAAGAATAGAAAAGCCAGCTTTAGACTGCCGAAAAAATCTAAAAAAGCCAGACCAGTTCTGGAAAAGCATTGTTTGGATGGATGAAACTAAGAATAATCTGTACCAGAATAGTGGGAAGAAAAAGTGTAGAGAAGGCTTGGAACAGCTCATGATCCAAAGCACACAACGTCATCTGTAAAACATGGAGGAGGCAGTGTGATGGCATGGGCATGCATGGCTCCCATTGGCACTGGGTCATTGGTGTTGATAAGACAGAAGCATCTGGATGAATTCTGCAGTGTTTAGAGCAGGGGTGCCCAGCCTTTTGATGCGTGGGGGCCACTTTAGCTACTTGGTAACAGCTCGCGGGCCACAATGACCGTAGCGGGCGGATGGCAGGTCTGTGTCCACTCTGCATATGTAGAGCAGACACAGATGCAGCCCACTCTACCCTAAGGGCCCTCCGATCTGCCCAGACAGAAGGGGGACAGATCCCCTTCTGTTTTTTTTAAGCAGATCGGATTGCAGATAGGTGGGTGTAAGCAGACACGAGTCTGTTTATATCTGCCTCTCTATAGAGGTGAAATGGAGGGTCCGCCTGAAAAACAAATGGGCAGACCTGAGGGGCCTAAAGCTGCTTTTACACTAATGCACAGCGGTTTACCTGCTCCTCAACTGACCCTGATCTTCACTTCTTCCTCAGGATTCCTACAGCTGGTTGCTGCTGTGCCCCAGGTAGTTATAACTGGTGGCTGCTGCTGGCTGTCCTCCAGGGCCGGTACTGCTGGATGATACTGTGGACAGGTGCTGGTACTGCTGTTGGGTACGGCCTGCTGGTACCGCTGGCAGTTACCGCTGGCTGGCACTGCTGGTTGTTATTGCTGGCGGGTACTGGTACTGCTGGCGGGTACTGGTACTGCTGGCGGGTACTGGTACTGCTGGCGGGTACTGGTACTGCTGGTGGATACTGGTACTGCTGGTGGGTACTGGTACTGCTGGCGGGTACTGTTACTGGCGGAACATCCACGTGAAAGGGGCCTAACATGGAGGGGAGTTTCCAGGCAGAGAAAAACGAAAGCTCAAAAAATCTCAAATGTCTGTAGGAGCAGCATCTTTGATCTGCAGTATGCATTAGCCCTTAGAGGCAGAGAAATAAAAGCTCAAATGCCTGTAAAAGAGCCCTTAAAGTGAAAACTTTACCTATCCTATACTGTATGTAAGTGGTGATATGTTATTCAAGTCAGGACCTTGGCACTGCAAAACTAGTCATGGGTTACATTAGTGAACCTCCTTTCCTGTTCACATCTGAAATGTGAGCTATATTTAACAAACATGCCAAACGCCTGATGCTGCATAGATTTGCTGCCTCCCTGCTATGTTCCATCATTTCCTCCCATGTGTTGCAAGACATCTGTTGTCCTCCCATGATGTACATGAAGGATAAATACCATTCCTATGTCTGGTGGTCGTATATTCTGATGATCTGATTTCTCTCAAGGTAGTAAAGGGAAAAAACCCTAAAAAAAAAGTCAACTATAGTGTGCGGGTTAGTTGATGAGCTTTGTTACCTCTATCAGGCAAATCATTTTGTTTTAAACCTGTCAATAGTCTAAACAGTGGAAATGGACATAGAGGACATCATCGTTCTTGGGGCACAGCTTGCTAAAAGCAAAGGCTTTATTTACAATTGTTTGGCTGTCAAACGGATCATACTTTGCTGAAGATCAAAGGCAGGGCAGCTAAGATATGTGCATTACATTGTACACTTTTTTTTTTTTTATGTACTGGAATAATGCAGGGTAACTTGATTGACCAGCTTTCGTATATTTTATTTATTTTTTTAGTTAGTTTTTTTTTTTTTTTTTTTTTTTTTATCGTGAGTAGTCTTGCAGTCAAAAATTTATTTTATTTATTTTTTTAACACAAAAACAAATCCTGTTACTTATTTTAACCACAAAGCGGAGTTCCACTCGTTTGTCAGTTTATTAAGTCAGCAGCTACAAAAAGTGTAGCTGCTGACTTAATAAACACACACTCGCCTGTCCCACAGTCCAGCGTAGCGGCCGCCCGAAGCCTCAGTTCTCTCCCCCGCCTCTCCTCACTAGTGTGGGCACCCGGCTGTGATAGCTTGTGGCTTCTGCGCATGCGTGAGTCGTGCTGCGCTGTCCTGAATGGCCGAGCAATCTTCTGGGACCTGTGATGTGTCCCAGAAGATTTCAGGGAGGAAGGGGGAGATAAGGAGTCGCTTAGGCGGCACGGGCTCAAGTGTGATCTGGGTTCCTGTCAAAGCTAGGAACCTACTCCCTCCCCCAAAAAATGGCATATCAGGGGGTTCAGGACTTCTTAAAGCGGAAGTTCCACTTTTGTGTGGAACTCCGCTTTGAGGCTGCAGCCTCTTAATGTAAATCTCTAATTTCACAGGTAATAAACATGTAAATGTGACATAATATAAAAGTGGTTGCTAAGGTTTTGGATATGCATATACTATTTCCTTTCATCTTTTTTAAACTTTCCGTTAGGCCCGAAGCATGTGGTGCTCAGTATGTAAATGTCTTGCTCTAGCCCACGCTGCTGTGATTCGTCCCTCTAAGCGGGGCTTACTAATTACTTGTGGAGGAGAATGTCTTTTGAAGCTTTACGCTGATATTGTAGTTTCTTGGGGGGGGGGGGCGGGGGTCAGGAGCGTTTTTGGGACACCCCAGAAAAGGAGGAACAGGGCTGCTCTGTGCAAAACCCTTGCATAGACCAGGTAAGTATTTACATGTTTGTTATTTTACCAAAAAAAAAAAAAATTCAATCACTTCAAGGCTCCACACAAAATTCTGCCTTTAATGCAGCACGTGTTAAGCCATGAAAAAAATGCACATTAACGTGTGTAGTTGTGACCGGAGCCTACATGAAAGGCAACGCCTCATTGGCCAATGTAGAGGTTTAGGTGGTGAGACTGGGCTGTTCACAACTTTTCCAGGAAAACTGAGATTTGCATACATCTCAATCTGCCTATATCTACAGAATCTGATTGTTTTGACTGACTGTGACCCCTGCTTATACATTTTTCATCACGCTCAGTGTCAATGTTCCAGGTTTGTGATGGATTTACTGTGATGCAGGTTTTCTCAATCGGCCAGGTAAAAAAAAAATGCTCTTTAAACGGTAGTGATATCTGTTAAACTGTGCAATGTATTTCTACGGTTATTTATCAGTGTCTGAGTATTTAGAGTCACCTACTGCTAAAATATGAAGCACATAGAGGAGTGAACTAATATAAGTGCACACACATGGAATTAGAGTTCTATATGTGCTTATGAAAGAAAGTAAAATATTTCTTTGCTGCATTTCCAAATAGGGCTCTCTGTAGTAATCATTCTGTAGTACTCATAGGCCAACACTTCCATGTTAATCTTTTTTTTTTTTTTTTTTTCTCCCTTCTAAAGAACTTTTTTTATCATTTTATATTTTATAATTAAGTAGTTCCCATTATTGCAGATTATTAATGTAATATGAAGAGCGGTTATAATGGTCTGCCTAGTGCAGACTGACAAAAGATGGCGAAGTAAATAGTAATTTTCCATCTATTATTAGATACACTTTGAACATCTTGAGACTCAGTAGTTTAATAGGTGCTCAAGCACTCTACCTGTAAATTACTCTAATTATAGTTCTGTTCAACATAAGAGCTTCTAAAAACTCCTAGAAAATGTCACTTTAATAGCAGAGTGCGGTCCAGTGTCTGCTTTCCTCTTCATACATCCAGGTCATGTCCTGTGGTTTTATTGCTGGGCAGAATACTCAACATTTACCAACACCACTGACTTTGTCGTAGCCATTGTTTGTTTTTATAGCTTTTCCTGTAAAGAAATGTGTATTGCTTTTGTATATACCTTCTTACGCTCAGGATTAAACATACAATTGCTGTAAATGTTTTTAGTAGGATAACATGAATGATTGCATGTATTTCATAAGTAATATTTCCACCTAGCAGTAACTCTTCCATCCTTTTTCATAGTCTACCTTTTTAAATTTATATTTAAACCCTGTTTTTTTTGTTTTGTTTTTTTTCTTTTTTTCTTTTGTTTTTGTTTTTTTTTTTTTTTTTAGAAAAGGAGGTCCACGCGTTCATTCTAATGCGGCTTTTCTTTAAAATGATTCATCCTTTTCCGCTTAGGTTGCTCTCTAGGTTGATGCAGCCCCATCCATATCCCCACCATCTCCACCTGTCTGCCAGGGTCTCCTTGACTCACAAACTGTTTGTGTGTGTATCCATGGACACACACAGTGCCCAACAAACCGCATCACTGCTCCCAATGACAGTAGAAACCTATCACTGTGCAGCCCTCAGTACTCTCCTCTAGAACCTGGAAGCAGGTTTTTAACCTTTGTGCAGAAAATGCATTAAGGTAAAAATAGTTTGGCATTCAACACTGCTTTAACTTCTTTATGAAACACCAACACCCTAACTGCATGCCCCTCCTTTTCAGCCAGCTCCTCCATTTGTAGAAGCCCGTCCAACAGCTATTATAAATTCCCTTCTGCGGAGCCATTGTGTTCTCCCTACTGGGAGAAGACAGCGGTCATTGCTAGTGGCTATGTCAGCCACTTGCAATAATCGTATGTTAAAAAATTCAGCAGGCTGGTTGTACCCAAGTTAATCGATCAATAAACTTGGGTACATTCAGCCAGCCCATACATGATTCGAGATGATGCCGAGATTTGAACTGTCTATGGCTGGCTTAAGAGAGTTCACTAAAAGTAGTTTTCTCTGGTGGGTGCAAAAATCCGCACTTGATGCTTTGAATGTTGCAGGATTTGTTTTTGGTGCATTCAACACTGGATCCAACATGACTGTGCTCAGAAATCATTGGCTGCTGAGCCCTAACAAAGAAGTTTCGGGTCTTCCCCACAATTGTTTAGACACTCCATGGCATTTTCAGTGACGCTTGGCAGTAACTGCTTAGCTTGTGTCCACATTTCTGCAGCTTTTTCAGCAAGCATTCAATATTAAAGTAAAAATAGAACTTGATTGGACCAGCCCACAAGGATCACCACATTCTCATTATACACATGTGAGTAAGGCTTGGTTAACACTGCGATGCAGGAACCACCGCCATTCCTGTGCAGGTTCCCGCATCGCATCTGACTCGCAGGCAGTTCACACTGCTCTCTGCGAACCGCTGCGGGTGTCAATATAAAGTTCATGACACCCCCAGTTTGGTTCGCAGAACGCAGTGCGAATTGTGGAATCTGATCGCAAGGGTCTGAACACCCGTGCAATCCGATTCCAGTGCAGATAAAAAAAAGGGTCCTGCACCATTTTGGTCCGAATGCGATGAGTTCAGTCATTCCAACCTTATGGCTGAATTCGCACTGCACAGACCTTGCATGTGATGTGAATAGGCACACAGTGCGACCTTCATCCGATGTCTGGGATCACACCAGTATGCACCCAGCCTAATAGTAAATAGTCACTGGGACCTTTCAGGTGCTGAATCAATAGATCGCCCTCATCTCTCAGCAATCGGTTTAATGTAATAAAGTAGTTTTTCTGCATTATTGGTTAACAGGTGGGCGCACTACTGCATCACCCATGTAAAAGTAATTGGTTTTAACTTTATTAAGGTAAGAGCAAAAACTGTTTTTAGATATTGAATTGATTTTATGGATTTTTGTAGCACAGTAAAAGAAGCTGCTTTTTAAACAACCTGTGTGGTCTATTGATTTAGTACCTGAAAAGTCCCAGTGCTTAGTTATTTGTTGCTCTCAGTGTGCATACAAATTAAGGACCTGGTAATCTTTATTCCTTCACATGCTGCACAGGTAGAACAATTTCTATTTTAGTATTCTAGTATTTGTAGCTGCTGATCCAGCGCTGTGCACCAGAGCAGCATTGCTGCTCGCTCTCCTCACTGGCTTAGGCACAGCAGCGAGAGCCATTGGCTCCTGCTGTCAATCACAGCCAGTGATGAGGGGGCAGGCAAAGCCTCACTGTGTGGTGTCAATGGACGCAAATGGCACTACCTTGGGAGAAGAGGAGGATTAGGGCTGCTCTGTGCAAAACCATTGCACAGAGCACCTAAGTATGACCCATTTGTTATTTAAAAAAAAATACCTTTTACAGTCTAAAGTGTTACTAAACCCACAATCTTAAAATCAGTCTGTATATGCAGTAAAGCAAGTTATACTCTCTGTGGAACCTAAGGGGTTAATGCTGCACATTGTGTAAAAAGGCTGTTTGATCCTGTCTTCTCTGAGGCTCTTCCTCCTTCCACAGTCCCCAATTCATCTCCTGCTAGTACAGAGCCTGGGGGGCACTCTGCACATGCTCGGTTTGGTGTTTATTGCTAGAGAATTTTTTTTTTTTTTTCTTGGGAGAGCATGTGATCAGCACAGGACTTATCAGCACTGTTCACACAGAGGGTCAGGGGTCATGCAGCCTCATAGGACAGTCAGAGGGAATAAACTCCTCGTACAAGCTTTATACAGACACTGATAAGTCAAGTCACAACTTCAAGACTGCTATGTACTGCTGGTGAGAAAAGGTATTTAGCAGTTTATATTTACTAAGACTCCTTTTACACTGGAGGCGTTTTTCAGGCGCTTTAGCGCTAAAAATAACGTCTGTAATGCGCCTGAAAAAAGCCTCAGCTGCAAACCCAGCGTGAAAGCCCGAGTGCTGCGCTGGCAGGGCGTCACAAATAGTCCTGCAAGCAGCTTCTTTGCGGTACTGTAGGAGCGGTGAATACACTGCTCCTATAGCGCTCCTGCCCATTGAAATCAATGGGCAATGCCGGGAAAGCGCCGCTGCTGCAGCGTTTTGCGGGTGGTTTTAACCCTTTTTCGGCCGCTAGTGGGGGTTAAAACCGCCCCACTAGCGGCTGAATAGCGCCGCTAAAACGCAGGTAAAGCAGCGCTAAAAATGGTGCCGCTTTACCACCGACACCCCGGCGCTTTCAGCCTTAAAGGGCTCTAAAATAATTGCATTTCCATGTTCTGTGTAGTGTAGAAGACCAGATATATTGAATGCAGGGTCCTGGGTTTAGTAACACTTTAAGCCTTTGAAGTTGATTAGCATCAGAGCTATAAGACAAAAATCTCCACTAGCTTTGTAAATCTTCCTGAATGTTTACATATAACCTATTAACCATTTCTGGTTGAAGTTGGCAGGGCTGTTAATGTATAAATTAGGTGATTTCCTAAATGTGACATCCCAGGGCAATTTGTCTGCACTTTTGTTCTGCTTTTGCATCTCTCGGATCCTTGCAGTGTTTTTGCAACCCACACTTTTTTTATTTTCTTTGACACCAATGCCTAAAATAATCAGGCCATTTACTTTTTTTTTTTTAATTGCACTGGGGTTATTCAGATTTGATTAGTACTTTATTTGCTTGTGTCACACTAAAAAAAAATATTGTACCAGATTAAAAATGAATAGACCAGATAGATATATTACATTTTTTTTTTTTTTTTAATATGTCGGTTTTTTTTTTTGTTTGTTTTTTTTTTTAAAACATAGCTCTTGTAAATGTTTCAGACTTGCAGTAAAATACAAAATAAATGTAGTCTGCAACCTGCATGTGTGCACTAGATGTCGCCGTGTGCATGAAATGTTTCTGATGATAAATGATGTGCTTCTGCCACCTTTTGGACAGTCTGAGAATTGAATGGGATAAACTGTAGACTATGCAGTAGCAGCAAAACTTCAGCTAAATGATTGCTGAGAGTGCTGCTGCTCCATTATAATCAGGTGGAGATTTTATCTGTGTGTTGTAGCAAATTTTTTGTTGGGCAACACAGGAAAGCTTGGAAGCAAACCTCCAGTTACATAGAAAACGAATCGATCAATTTTTCCATTTCTCAAAGGATAAGTTCACCTTTAGTAATATGGTACATGTTACACCAATTTTTAGGGTGTAGCATATTACTAGAGCAGCAGCTTTGCATACCCCCTGATCCCCCATTGTGACCGCAAGTGGGGAATCATCTCCTGGCACCCACTGTCACAATCCACATACAATTAGGACATGCAGGGACAGGCACAGAAATGACCATAGCCGTGTGCTTCTGCACCATCATTGTTCAGTCACCCCACCAGGTTTGTACATGAGGATGTTGAGGGCGCACACACACAATTTGGGGATACGGAGGAGAGTTCCAGCTCCAAGCAACCCTTAGGCTTTAAATTGCCTAGGGATGTGACTGGTTCAGAGTAAAATAAGGTATAACTAACTCCAGATTTCTGTCACTTTGTTTGGACCAAGCTGGTCCAGATGAACTTATCGAGCTGGTAGAAGCACTGGAGCCACTATGATTGTTATTATATGACATGGAATCGATGGCAGAAAAAGAAGATATCTGAATGATGCCTGCAGCTAATGGATTTAACCACTTAAACTCCAGGACGTCATATGACATCCACCTAGGGAGAAGTGGTTAAAGGGGTTGTAAAGGTTAGATTTTTTTTTTTTCTTTTAAATAACAAACATGTTATACTTACCTCCTCTGTGCAAGGGTTTTGCATAGAGTGGCCCTGATCATCCTCTTCTAGGGTCCCCCAGCGGCGCTCCTGGCTCATCCCCCTTGAGTTCCCCTTTTCCAAGGGAACACTTGTGCGGGAGCGCTCCTAAGTCCTGCTGCTGCGTCCTTTGACACAGACAGCAGGACTCGGCCCCGCCCGGCTCCTGTGTCACTGGATTTGATTGACAGCAGCGGGAACCAATGGCTGTGCTGCTATCAATCTATCCAATGAGGACCCCAGACAGCAGCTGCTGTGCTCATCCCAGTCGATGGAACGATCAGGTTCAAAAAGGGGGGGGGGGGGGGCTCTGGGGGGCTGCTGAATTACAGAAGGTAGCATACATTAGGGTGGAAAACCTCAAGGGTTTACAACCGCTTTTAATGTAATAATTAATACCTGTTTAACCACTTCAGCCCCGGAAGGATTTGCCCCCTTAATTAACAGGCGATTTTTTGCGATATGGCACCGCGTCGCTTTAACTGATAATTACATGGTCCTGTGACACTGTACCCAAACAAAACTGATATCCTTTTTTCCCCACAAATAGAGCTTTCTTTTGGTGGAATTTGATCACCTCTGCGGTATTTATTTATTTTTTGCGATATAAACAAAAGACCAACCAATTGTTTTGGGTTTTTTTCTCTCTAATACATATCCGAAAAAAAATTTAAAAAAACTAATGTATTAATCAGTTTAGGCTAATCTATATTCTTCTACATATTTTTGGTAAAAAAAAATCGCAATAGGTGTATATTGATTGGTTTGCTCAAAAGTTATCGCGTCTACAAACTATGGGATGGATTTAGACACTGGTAATGGCTGAAATTTTTAGCGGGACTGCGACATTGTAGCGGACAAATCTGTCCCAAAATTACACTTTGTGGCACCAGTGACATTATTGCATTGGTCAGTGCTATAAATATGCACTGATCAATGTAAAAATGACACTGGCAGGGAAGCGGTTAACACTAGGGGGGCGATCAAGGGGTTAAATGTGTTCCCTGGGTGTGTTCTAACTGTAGGGGGATGGGCTGCCAAGAACATGAGAGATCACTGTTCCCGATCACTGGAAACAGTAGATCTCTGCCATGTCAGGCAGACCAGGGAATCTCCTTGTTTACATAGGCAGTTCCCCATTCTGCCTCTCCTCACTGCATTGGGGAGCTACAGTTCATTGAGGGAACCCTGAATGCCAACATGTACTGTGACATACTGAAGCAGAGCACGGAGACTGGGCCGCAGGGCAGTATTCCAACATAACGACCCCAAACACACCTCCAAGATCACCACTGCCTTGCTAAAGAAGCTGAAGGTAAAGGTGACTGGCCAAGCATGTCTTCAGACCTAAACCCTATTGAGCATCTGTGGGGCATCCTCAAAGGTGAAGGAGCGCAAGGTCTCTCACATCCACCAGCTTCATGATGTCGTCATGGAGGAGTGGAAGAGGAATCCAGTGGCAACCTGTGAAGCTCTGGTGAACTCCATGCCCAAGAGGGTTAAGGCAGTGCTGGAAAATAATGGTGGCCACACAAAATATTGACACTTTGGGCCCAATTTGGACATTTTCACTTAGGGGTGTACTCACTTTTGCCAGCATTTGATTTGGCCAGGCTTGAAAAAATACTTTACTTCTACATTTAAGCCTTGTAGGCTAAATAAGTGAAGACATTTAAAGTTGGGCCCCATTCACAACTGTATGTTTTAATGTGCGTTTTTTTAGGTGCCGTGTGATAAAAATCTTGCTTGCCGCATCCTTGAAATGTTTTCATGAAAATGTACGTTATATAGAGTTTATATAGTATAGGTAAGCTATAATGTGTTCTTAAAAGAAGTGTCTAACAACCAAACTTAAAATACCCTTCCATGAAGGAATAAGGTAATGCTTCCAGTTTCAGTCTGTCTTAGTACCCTGGAATGGTAGAGGTGTGTATGTAGTTGCTGTGTAGTTTTGGGTGGTGTACAGTGGCCACTTTCACACTGAGGAGATTTACAGGCGCTATAACACTAAAAATAGCCACTGTAAAGCTCCTCTCCTGTCACTAACACTAGAGCGGTGCGCTTGCAGGACATTAAAAAAAAAGTCCTGCAAGCAGCATCTATGAGTTGCTTTAGGAGCAGTGTTTGCACCGCTGCCCATTGAAATCAATGAGCAGCGGCGTTTTTAACCCTTTTTCGGCCACCCACGCCCCAGTGTGAAAGTGCCCTAAGGTTCATCGTGGAGCTTGCTTTTAATGAAATGTAATACTTACATTTGTCCACTATGTGGCAGCATTGTTCTGTCATTATCTGCGCTTTCTACCTAAAACTACATATTTTAACTTGCTTTTTATCTACAGTTTTTATTAAGGGTTTTCCTCAATTAAACCTGAAACCAGATTTATTGCCTAAAAAAGATTTCCAACCAATCGAGCAAGACTGTATGTCCTATTTTTTTTTTACCAATGTTCTTCATTTCATTATTAACAGTAGATTGTTTGTACCATGGTAACTATTGATTAATACAGAAAGTTTGGAGTTTGCGTGATGACCTTTATTGGCTAACTTAAGTTATAAAGGATGCAAGTTTTCAGGATAACTTCACTAAATCACTTCTGATTTTGTCCTAAAAGCATATTTAGGGTCCAAGCACACCAAGTTTAAAAAAAAAAAGCTGCTTCTAGATGAGTTTTTAGCATTTTTCCTGTAGAAGCAGCTCAGTGTTATCCTATATGTCCATGCACATTAGGACGTGCGGTCATGCAACGCTGTACCCAAATAAAATTTGTCCATTTTTTTTTCCCTCACAAATAGACCTTACTTTTGGTGGTATTTGATCACCACTACATTTTTTTTTTTTTTTTTAACTTTCTGTTGTAAAACCTATCCAATAAAAAAAAAATGTAAATCTAAATTTAGGCCAATATGTATTCTGCTACGTTTTTGGTAAAAAAAATCCCAATAACTGTATATTGATTGTTTTACACAAACATTATATCGTCTACAAACTATGGAATATATTTATGGATTTTTAAAATTTTATTTTATACTAGTAATGGTAGCGATCATTGACTTAGAGCAGGACTGTGATATTGCGTTGGACAATTGGACAGTGACACTTTTGACACTTTGAGGGAGCCAGTGACCCAAATACAGTATTAAAAATATGCACTGTCACTGTACTAATGACACTGACTGGGAAGGGGTTAAACATCTAGGATGATCAAAAGGTTAACTGTGTGTCTAGCCAGTGTTTTTGTGTATACAATGTGCCTCTTTTACTAGGGGAAGAGATGGATTCTAGTCCCCCGTTTTGCAGAAACACAGAATCTATCCCCCTCCTTTCCCGTCAGAACGGTGCTCTGCCTTGTTTACAGGTAGATTCCTGTTCTGTGTTTACCGACGATCGGAGGGTACCGGAGACATCTAGTGCCCGTCACCCGCAGATCAGCTTCAGCTGTGAACAGGGTTAAGCTTGGCATTTAGAAGCAGAAAAATATAAACTCTTCTGGATTGCATTTTTGAGGCGAGTTTCCTGGCAGAAAAAAATGCAGAAAAAAATGCTAATTGATCCTGAACGCCTGTACAAAAAACGCTCTGCGTGAGCCCGGTGTGCATGAGTCCTAGTTGACCAATAAAGGGCATTAAACTCCAACTTTCTGTATTTTATTAGTAGGATAACTGTTCATGTTCACATGTTTTAATGGTAGTGTTTGTTGTAGCTTCATATATTATTTAAAAAAAGTTTATTTCCAAACCGTTTTACATGAAATTTAAAGTCATTTTGACAAGTAATCTTGAGATTGACTTGAGATGAGAGTTTGGATGTTAAGGTGTTTCAGTGGACAGACAGCATTTCTGAGAAGCTTTTGGTCTCATGACTTGACCCAGAATTTTTTTGTCGGCCTTGTGTGGTTGCTCAGAGGGTGCTGATTTAGCTTTGGGTAGCAGGGAATGTTGGAGTGGCACACTGCTGAAATGGTTCTTTCCATTGATGAGACTCCTTAAACTCTGCATCTAACCAGGCTCCAAAATCTAAACCCAAAACCATGCTGAAAGAGCATCTTTCTATGGGAAAAACAACATGGTCTTTGAGGAAGTCCTGATCTTCCCACATGTGTTTAGGGGCCAAGTCATACAGTAGAGTAAAGCAAGGGCAGCTATCGGCACCTACCACAACACTACTGTTTAGTCGCTTTGACTTGGAAGTGTTGGATTGCATGGTAGTCATGCGTCTGTTGTCAAGCTTATATTGACCTAGAAATTTGTGATCACCATACTTGTTTCAGGTCCATGTCAGTACTGAAACCATTAGATCGCCATGTCAGCCAGGCAGATAGCATTTTTGGAATGGGAGCTTAGCTATGGCAGCCTCTCTTTATCCCAAGGAAAAACAGTCCTGTGGTAGATATAGGGCTGCTATTGCTAACTACCTCCTGGAAATAGTTTGTTATGCAGACCTTCTAGCTTCATAACTTAGAGCTAATAACCCATACCAATCATGCAGATCAGTACAGTAGAGTAATATCCAAAGTCCCTGGCTGTATACTTATTCCTGGTTACAGACATCAGTATTGTAGCCGGGTGGAATTCTCATCAGTGGTAGCTGTCATGGTCCTGACAGATTTGCTGTAAGTGAAGGCGTACAATCAATCCGCATTAGGTGACAACACAGACATGGCTTTTCCAAGGTATTCTGCCAATTCCTGCTCCTCTGTTGCCAGGAAATTCCGCAAGTAAAAGGTGCTAATTGTATAGAGTAATTCATTTTTTTTATTGGAATTATGACTTTGTGATCATTGTCTTGTGCTGTCATGTTCATGAAAAGTTTAACTGCCAAATGTATTTTACAGATAAGTCATTTGCTAATTATGTCTTTTTTGTTTATCTCTCCCCCCCCCCCCCACCCCCCCTCGTTTCTTCAACATTGGAAATGTGAAATTGGCGTTGCCTTCTCCTTTTGGCTGGTTTAGGTAAGAAGCTTTGTGTGTGTGTGCTGAATAAATAATTGCTGCTTAGAGAATGAGTTACAATTATATATAAACTTCTTTTTATTATTCTACTTATTCACACTTTTAATTTCATAAACTTGCATACTCCCTCACATAAAAACTCCACCCTTAGTCTTTGCAGACATCTGAAGCGGCTAGGCATCTGTGTAGAAGGAAATGTAAAACCACCACGTTATTCTTACATATCTTTTCATACAACCCCAAGTCCAAAAAAGTTGGGGTGCTGTGTAAAATCTACATAAAACAGAATGCAGTGATTTGTAAATCCTATAAACACATATTTTGTTCACAATATAAATTAAAATGTGTAAGCTGAGAAAAGGTACCATTTTAAGAAAAAAAATAAGGTGGTAATGAAATTGATGGCAGCAACATGCCTCAAAGTTGGGACAGGGCAACAAAAAACTGTAAGATTAATTGTAAAGGTTTGTGTTTTTTCACCTTAAAAAAACACCCGTCAGTGACTGCCCCCCCTCCCCTATATAAAATTGCAATCTACAGCACATATTAGAGCTGCATGATTAATCGTTAAAAAAATCGTTATTGCGAATCACCCCCCCACCACCACCACGATCTTAACCGCTTCCCGACCAGCCGCCATCGTCATACTTTGGCAAGGTGGCTCATTCCCGCAAATCGCCATAGCTGTACGTCGGCGCGGGAACTCGCTTTTGTGGCCGTGTGCACCGCCGGAAGCGCAGGTGCGCTCCCATTGGCCAGCGGGGGAGCCATCCGCATTTGTTCCCTGTAGTAACAGAACGGGGATCTGCCTGTGTAAACAAGGCAGATCTCCGTTCTGACAGGGGAGATCACACAGATCCTGTCTTTCTGCTATGCAGGAAGATTGCTCTGTTTTTCCCCAGTTACACAGTCCCCCATACAGTTAGATAACACACAGTGAGGGAACACATTTAACCCCTTCATCGCCCCTGATGTTGACCTCTTCCCTGCCAGTGTCAGTACAATAACAGTGCATATTTTTGCACTGATTACTGTAATAATGTCACTGGTTCCCAACAAAGTGTCAATGTCAGCTAGGTGTTCGGTCTGTCCGTGGCAATGTCGCAGTCCCACTAAAAATCACTGATCGCTGTCATTACTAGTAAAAAATAAATAATAAAAATGCCATAAATCTGTCCCCTATTTTTTAGACGCAATAACTTTTGCGCAAATCTATATACGATTATTGTGTTTTTATTTTCTTTGCCAAAAATATGTAGCAGAATACATATCGGCCTAAACTGATGAATACCTTTTTTATTTTTTTTACATTTTTTTTTTTTTGGAAATGTTTTATAGTAGAAAGTAAAAAATTACTTTTTTTTTTTTTTTTTTTTTTTTTTTTTCAAAATTGTCACTTTTTTCTGTAAAAAAATAAAAATAAATGCAGAGGTGATCAAAGACTACCAAAAGAAAGCTCTATTTGTGGGAAAAAAAATACATCAATTTTGCTTTGGTACGGCATTGCACAATTGTCAGTTAAAGCGAAGCAGTGCCGTATCACAAATGGTCAGGAAGTGGGTAAATTCTTCCGGTGCTGAAGTGGTTAATACAGCACTTCCCTGATTAATGCTAAGTGCAGTGCCAGAGTGCTCACAGCTGTCAAAAAAATCAAAAATTCAGCAGCAAATGGTTATCAACAGAAATGAAGAGAAACAATGTATCTCTTGGTTCTTTTAGATCAAAGGAATGAGCTTCCGTCTGTAAATGAGGTCAGTTTAACCACTTAAAGACTAAACCTTTTGTTGCATACAGATTAAAAATCTGTATTTTTTTGCTAGAAAACGTCTTAGAACCCCTAAACATTATATATATATATATATATATATATATATATATATATATATATATATATATATATGTATGCAAAGACCCTAGAGAATAAAATGGAGATCGTTGCAATATTTTAAGTCGGAAAAAAATAAAGAAATTTTTTGGGAAAAATACACTTCAGTGAATAAAAAGAAAACTAAACCGTAAAGTTAGCCCAATTTGTTTTTTTTGTATAATGTGAAAGATGATGTTGCGTCAAGAATCGTGATCTGTATTCTAAGCAAAAAAAAAATTGCGATTCTCATTTCATCCAGAATCGTGCAGCTCTAGCACATATCATCAAATTCTGAGAATCTGGAGAAATCTCTGCGCAAGAAACAAGGCTGAAACACAATATTGGATACCCATGCTCTTCAGGCTCTCAGACGGCACTACATTGATGAGCATCACTGCATGGGCTCAGGAATACTTAAAAAAAAAAAATCACTGTATGTGAACACAGTTTGCCGTGCCATCCAAAAATGCAAGATAAAGCTCTATCATGCAAAGACAAAGCCATATCTGAACATCATTCAAAAATGCCACCATCTTTTCTGGGCCCAAGATCATTTAAAATGGTCTGTTGCAAAGTGGAAAACTGTTCTGTGGTCAGATTAATCCAAATTTTACATTCTTTTTTGCAACCATGGGCACTGCATCCTCTGGACTAAAAAGGAGAGGGACCATCCAGCTGGTTATCAGCGTTCTGTTCAAAAGTTTGCATCTCTGATGGTACGGAGGTGCATTAGTGCGCTTTGGAATGGGTAGCTTGCGTGTATCTGGAAATGCACCATCAACGCTGAAAGATATATCCAGGTTTAAGAGCAGCATATACTCCTATCCAGATGACATCTTTTTCAGGGAAGGCCTTGCATTTGTCAGTAGGACAATGCTAAACCTGGAAGAGTAGAAGAGTCTGGGTGCTTAACTGGCCTGCCTGCAGTCCAGACCTTTCACCAATTGAAAATATTTGTCGCATGTTGAAAGGAACAATACAACAAAGAAGACCCAGGACTGTTGAACAGTAAGAATCCTATATCGGGCAAAAAAACATTCCTCCCCCCAAAACTCCAGCAACTGGTCTCCTCAGGTCTCCTCAGTTCTCATCTGTTTACAGAGTGTTGGTAAAATAAGAGGGGATGCTACATGGTAGCAACATGGTCCTGTCAACTTTTTTTGAGACGTGTTGCTGCCATTTTATTATAAAATTACCTTTTTCTTTTTTTCTCAGCCTCTTCTGCTCCGGAAGGATTTGGCCCCCTAATGACAGACCATTTTTTGTGATATGGCACTGCGTTGCTTTAACTGACAATTGCGTGGTTGTGCAATACTGTACCCAAACCAAATTTTACGTCCTTTTTCGCCCACAAATATAGCTTTCTTTTGGTGGTATTTGACCTCTGCGGTTTTTATTTTTTGCCCTCTAAACAAAAAAAGACCAACAATTAAAAAAAAATACATTTTTTTTTTTTTTTTTTTTAACTTTCTGCTATAATACATATTCCAAAAAAAAATATATAAAAAAATAAATGTATTCATCAGTTTAGGCCGATATATATGCTTCTACATATTTTTAGTAAAATAAATCAGAATAGGCGCATATTGATTGGTTTGCGCAAAAGTTATCGCACCTACAAACTACGGGATAGATTTAAGGACTTTTATATTTTACTTTATTGTTTTTACTGGTAATGATGGTGATCTGCGATTTTTAGCGGGACTGCAACATTGTGGCGAACAAATCACAATCACTGGGAACAGACGATCTCTGACATGTCTGGCAGAATGGGGAATCGCCTTGTTTACAGTGCCCCATTCTGCCTCTGTACACAACGATTGCAGGTCGTCGGCGGATATCGAGTCCGCTGGGCACGTGCATTCTATCCTCCTTGCACGGACCGATGTACAGGTCCATTGGTTCGCGTAGGAGAGCCGACCTGCCGCAGTATATCTGTGGTACATTTTCTCAGTTAACCACTTCAATACTGGGAACTTTCACCCCCTTCCGTCTCATGCCAATTTTCAGCTTTCCATGCTCTCGCACTTTGAATGGATTTTATTTTTTGCGAAAAAAGCGAAAATTTTGAAAAAAATATTTTCTACTTTGTTTTAAAAGAAATCAAATCAAAGTAATAAATTTAGGCCAGAATGTATTCTGCTACATGTCTTTGGTAAAAAAGTCCTGATAGGTGTATGAATAGTTTGTGTGATTGCGGACAGATGTGCGCAGATAATCACGGCCAGATGTGTGCAGATGATCACTGGGACCTGTGTGTTTTTACTGTGTGGGTACACTAGGCTGGTGATCAGTGTGTAAAAAGCTGAAAACGCTTCATGCTCACTGATCACCGGCCGGCTGCAGAGATCTGCTCTCCTCCTCACTGAATAGCTCCATGTGAGGAGGAGGAGAGTGGATCGCCTAGCAACTGGCTCCCTGTTTTCATCACATGATGGCTGTGTCCAATCACAGCCATCATGTGATCAGGAGGGCCAATCGCAGAGCCGAGATGTGCCGTGTCTGGGTGACACAAGCGCATTGGTATCGTGCGGCTGCGCTGGCAGGTTAGCACATGATCTCACTCCATCTGAGTGACAGTCAGGAACGTCCAATCAGGAGGAAGCACCCACCCGGCCATATATGTGCAGTGGCCAGGTGGGAAGTGGTTAAAAACTTGACATGTTTTCTAGAGTGAATAAAATATTGGTTTATTAGATTAGAAAATGACTCTATTCTGTTTTTATGCAGATGTTACACAATCAACTTTTTTGGAATTGGGGTTGTACATTATTAAATCAAAGCCTGACCATTCAGTTGTCCTACTGCTTACTGTTCTTCGTTTATGAATGGTCACACTTCAGTAGTAGATCTCACCAGGAAAAGAACACTAAAAATCTTGAAGTGGACCTTTGTCTTAATATATACAAAGGAATTGAATAGCAGGCACCATAACAAATTCCCTCGATGGCACCTCCCCTCTCCCTATGCACTGATGGGGGAAGCCAGAGCATTGGAATGTTTAAATGTGTGGTTCCCGCTATCAAGTCTACTTGTTACCTTTCCATATCTAGACAAAGCACAGGTGTTTGCATTAGTGTCAACGGCTTTGGGCTTGTGCTGATGGCATCTGCTTAAGATGCTTCTGAGATTATTGAGAATTCATTGACCGGATTTGACCTGCAGTTGCCATCTTCTTATTTGCATTTGACCTGTTTCAAGAGGATTTTGCATTTCCATAGACTTGTATAGCAATTAAGCGCCCACGTGACACAAACAAAAACTTGTCAGCATAGGCCCTTAACGTGAGCCTATAATTAGTTCAAAACAGGATCATTTTAAACTGGAACACTTCTGATGTAGTGCCAGAGGCGGGCACACACATTTGCTCTGCGCTCCCATTTGATCCTGTATGAGCTCCTCCTCCAGACTACCTCTTTGTAGGAACGAATGGGATTGCAGAGCGCATGCTTGGGTTTATATAAGCCAATATGTGACCTCATCAGTGATCTCACCTGATTGGGCACAAGTAAAAATAAGACTGGAAAATGTAAAATCCCCACTGAGCCATCTGTTTGTCATTGAAAGCAACTGCAACTTTGATAGATCACAAACCTTTTATACAGACTAATGTAAAGTTGTCTCAACTGGGGTTTCAAATTGCATTTTCATTGAAATGTTCTTGTCCCTTAAGCCTGTACATAAACTGCATGGGGAAGTCTATACCATTTTATTTTGAAAGAGATCTGTGGCCTGCAGGTTATGGCTCCTGTTTTCTCCTGCTTCTCCTACTTCTCTTACTGTTTAGGTGGAAGAAGGTAGTGGAAACTGGGGGCAAGACAAGAGAGGAGCCTATTCAGCTTGATGCATACTCCGTCTCCCATCTTGCACACACTTGCTGGGATTTATATTTAAGGTAGCTGTTAACAATCTCATGTGAAAGCGACTCAGCCAGTTTATTTCTGTGGCCTGCCCATGGTTGGATTTGTACACTATCCATTTAAATGACTGTCCTATAGCAGATATACTTCTACAGGGTGGCCGTTCTGTGTAGAATCTTGTGTGTGTATATATGTAATTCAGTGCTTCTGCCTAGGGGGTGCGCCGCTTCTGCTGTGAGTAGCCGATCTGCGGGTGCTGGGCAATGGATGTTCGCTGATCGTCAGATTTAGAACAGAGCTCTGCTTATGTAAACAAGGCAGAGCTCCATTCTGACAGGGGGAAAGTGGTGGATTTTGTGTCACTGCAAAGCAGAGAATAAAATCACCTCCCTTAGTAAAAGCAGGACACAGTTTACACAAAAACACTGGTTAGGCACACAGTTGCCCTTTGTGTTTTAACCCCTTCCTAGCTAGTGTTAGTACAGTACATAGTTTTAGCACTGATCACTGTATTAGTGTCACAGATTCCCACAAAGTGTCAGTGTCCAATTGTCTGCTGCAATATCGCAGTCCCGCTATACAAGTACCCGATTGCTGCCATTACTAGTATAAAAATAAAAATTCCAGGGTATATATACCATAGTTTGTAGACGCTATAACTTTTGCGCAAACTGATCAATATACGCTTATTGGAAAAAATTTTACCAAAAATATGTAGCAGAATACATATTGGCCTACATTTATTAAGAAAAAAAAAAATATTCTATAGGTTTTATAGCAGAAAGTAAAAAAAAGCGTTTTTTTTTGTTTTTTTGTTTTGTTTTGTTTATAACACGCACACAAAAACAAAAAAAAGAAAAAAATGCGGTGGTGATCAAGTAACATAAGCTCTATTTGTGGGAAAAAATATATACATTTTATTTGGGTACAGCATTGCATGACCGTGCAATTGTCTGTCTGTTAAAGTAACTGTGCTGTATCTCAAAAAAATGGCCTGGTCATGAAGGGGGGTAAATATTCTGGAGGTCAAGTGGCAGCATTCCAGCAGCCCAATTGTGCATATGGCCATAAAAGAATAATGGATGTCTGTGTTGCAGCCCTGATGTCCATTGCCCCCCTTTTTTTACTCAGAACAGCTTGTTTCACTATGCTCTCACACACTTGTTTCATAAGAGATGGACTGCCTTTAATATAACCACTTAAGTAAATCTCATTGTATTAACACGGAAAGCTGCAGTCTGCATCTACCCTGTTTCCCCGAAAATAAGACCTAGCGTGATTGTCGGTGAAGGCTGCGATTATAAGCCCTACCCCCCCAAATAAGCCCTAGTTAAAGTCCTTGTAGGTCTTATTTTCAGGGTAGGGCTTATTTTCAGGGAAACAGGGTAGGGCTTATTTGCTGGGTAGGGCTTATATTGCAGTCATCACTGACAATTACGCTAGGTCTTATTTTCGGGGAAACAGGGTATGTAGAGGAGGACAAGCCTTGGTAACTGTTCACACTGAAGGTGCACTGCGCTTTGAAAAGTCCTGCATGCTCTATTATTGACTTACAATGGAAGGTGCTTTTTTGGTGCAGTTTTTCAAAAGCGCACCAAAAAGGCAACTGTCATGGTAAGTCAATGGGAATGCCTCAAAAGCGTATCCGTGTTAGGGGCCCTTAAGCCTCGTGCACACTGGATAAGATTTCTGGTATTTTCCTTTAGGTGAACGGCACAGGTGTACAGTCCAGTCCCACTGCTGGCAGCCTGTAAATCTGTATGAGAGGCTGAAAGCTGCTGCAGCTGGATGGTGCATGGAGTAGTATTAATGTTTGGGGCAGTATACGCCCGGGGAAAATGTTGGAACACAAATCTGCGGCATTCAGGGCATTCATCCCTGGGTATATGCGACTCTAAACATTAGTACTACTCAATGCACAGTCCAGCCTCAGCATGCTTTCAGCCTCTCCTAGTTTTTACAGGCTGCCAGCAGCAGGGCTAAATGGTGCACCTGTGCCTTCTGTCTGCTCAAACATGCAAGATTCAAGGGGTTAAAGGTCCGGTGTGCATGCAGACTAAGGCTCATTCTCTAAATAGGGGGGAGTGGTGGAGATTGAGAGAACCTTTGTGTGTCGATCAACTCTTTTATAATCCAGTGAGCAGATTGCATATGATGAAGTAACATGGCAAGCTGTATCCTGTTTGACATGTGAATATACTAATCCCTTTTCAAGTAAAGTTAAACAACTCACATATATGTATTGCAACAATTTTTTTTTTTTTAGCTGTCAAGTTAGGCTCCTTTCACACAGGCTGTCCAATCAGGTCAGCCTGTCAGTTTTTCAGGCAGACCGGATCGGATCCTGCATTGTCCTCTATGGTGTGGTGGATATCAGTGGACACTTGTCCACTGCCACCCGCCACCATCTGATCCGATCCTGTCTGCCAAAAACAGAGGGATGGTGGTCCTATTTTCCATCTGTCCGGTGGATTGCATGGAGACTGGCAGGTGGTCTGTTTCCATCTGATTGCCCCATAGAGGAGAGTGGGATTGTGTCCATGTCCACTCTGCATAGTGGAGCGGACATGGACCTGTCATCCACCTGCTCAGCGCTGGGCAAGTGGATTCCGCATAGTGAACGCGTCTGTGTAAAAAGGCCATCTTAGTTCCACTTTACGATTGCTACTATTGCCATTTTTAACATTTGTATCAGCATAATACAATAATAAACTCTATAAACCCACGTAAAGATATACCAATCTTTGGATGTGGTGGCTGCATTTGTTTCATTTTTCTTTAGGCTTTTTTCATTCATTTTCACCTGGTGATCTGGCCAGTAACCCACTTCCTGCCCTAGGCTGGCTACACTCACTCCTCCACCTTATCTATGGGAAAGCATTGTAGTCCTTGGACAGCACCATTGTCAACCTTGGGCAAAGTTAGATGGAATTTAATAGACTTTGCATAAGTAAGAAATTTAAAGCTGAACTCCAGCTACTGTAACACTTTTTAAGCAGTTACAGCTAGTTTTTTTTTTTTCCCCCTTGGGATAAGGTTCCACTTTAAAGGCCAAGTTCACATTCCAAAAAAAAAACAGCCTATGCAGTCAAGGGGCTCTGGTAGGTCTCCCTGGAAGCCTAGCCAAAAATCTCATAGCAACTTCTTCACCTGGTCTTATTGCTGCAAAGCAACAAATCATTTTACATGCTCAGGTTTTATTTTAAAATATCTCTTTAGCCCCTTAACTGCATGGGCTATTTTCTGGACCAGGTGAACCTCACTTTTAACTTTTTTTGAAGGTGAAAAGGAGTATATTAATCAATAAAAGCAGATATATACTTATCTATAAGATGATTCATACACCAACATTGCACTGATTGTGCCTGGTAAAAGGGGACATTTACAGATTATGATAGGAGTGTATGTATATGTATATAATATACTGTAGATGGTCCTGAATATTTGAGCATTGCTATCAGTTACAGCCAGGATTACTTTTTTAAGCTCTTTCCAAATCTTCACCACCAGATGGCACTAGAGCTCACATTTTTAGTTTATGGAATGCTGTGAGCAGCAAACATAAAATACTAATACAGGCTAAAACGTGGCTGTTTTTGTTAGCAGTTCTGGAGCTGCCCATCAACCTTCAACCAGAACAATTTGTAAAATAATTATTTAGTGTCCACTCAGCTGATGTCTAAATTCCCTCTTACACCTAGCACCCTTGTGATGTAATTCACAAAATAGAGAAATAACATTTAAAGGGGGCAGCGCACATCTACGATAAATCAAGTACTAAACCATATATGACTGTTTTTATATATGGGAAAAAATGTACAGTATATGGCATATTGTACTATACAAAATACACAGACCATGTCCAATAAAGTAAAATTTAAGTTTCACAAAACCAACTTATAATTATAAATGAGTACCCTTCAAACATTTATCCCCTTTGTGCTTATGTAGTCTGTGATTTTCACAAATAAAATTCCAAAATGCTTCAGTGCAAAATATGCTTAAATCTCCAATGTTCAATCGTGTTTCCATGCACAGAGAGTTCCAAATCTTGTACAAATAGCCTGCAATCTTCTCCTTGGTGCCGTATACCATTTACGACTACCAGTGTCACACCATGCTCACCAGAGGTGTAGGACCTCTAGTTTTACAGGAGGTCAATATCGGCCTCATCAGCACTCCAGAGCACTTTTTTTTTTTTTTTTTTTTTTTTTTTTTTTAGACAGGTTTAATCCATTTTCAACTATAATTTACAAAAACAATGGATTGTGGCAGCTTGATGCCAATGTTTATTTCACAACTATGTAAAAATTGAACCACTATTGTGTTTGGCCAGTATTAGAATGTAATGGAGCGGCTTCACACTGCCCAGGTGCAGTCCCGCTGTGCTTTGGGCAAAGTGCAGCTAACACGTGGGTTTTGTGCATGTTGACTGCACTTTCCCATGGACTTCTTTGAGGTCCCATGGTTTTCTTGTGGTTTTAGAAATTGCCCCAAAGATGCAGCATGCAGGAGTTTTGGTGTATTTTTTTGAAGCCACACCAGAACCGCAGGACCTCATAGAAGTCTATGGGAAAGCACAGCTAACCCACGGTTTTTGTGCAAATCTGTGATCACAAAAATTTTGACCTGCTGATATGGTGACACAGAGGGCACACACATAGCCAGAGTATCACAAAAGGTACTCCCAATGAGAGCATCATTTGTTGAAATCTACTTTTCAGTTACTCCCTGGGGAGGGGAGCTTGGTGTCGGGGGTCATATTGAGCACTTACAGCTGTTAAAAGTGGTCATAGTTTTATACAGGGACTATCCAACCTGTTGAAGAATCTTTCTTTGGGGGAGGTGGGCTGATTGTGGGATGTACTTTCCAGAAAAGAGAATGATAATAGTGCTATACTTGCGCCATTGTTTTTCCTGGGTAAGGAGTTCAGCAGGTCTCAGCACTGGAGAAAATCATATAGGGATAGAAAATGATTACTCTAATAAAGAAGGTATCTGCCTATGTTGTATGTAGGGTTTAGGCCCCTTTCACACTTTTGCGACTTGTCCTGTGACTTGGGACTGCAAAGTCGCTTGACAAGTGGTACCCCATGATTTTCAAACTGTACCATTCATATCTGTATGACTTTAAGTCGCACCAACTTCAATGTAGTCCCTGCACTACTTTGGTCCAACTTTGATGCGAGTTGAGGTCTATAGATCTCAAGTTTACACAGGCATTCCCTGAAATTGCATCAAAATCGTGGTAAAATCACACTACTTTGAAGTCGCGGTAATGTGAAAGGGGCTTTAGGGGGAGGTCAAAGATTGTGGCTGATTGGAGGTGGGAGGTAAGGCAATAGTAGGTTTACACATGGAAAGTTATGAGAACGACAAACCCTACGATATCCCGCTGCCAGATGCTTTAAGACCTGTGGAGGTCTTAAAGCATATGGAAAAATTTATGGATGACCACCCCAACTTTGTTGGCAGTAGGGGATTTTAATAATTTCTTGAATCCGGTGCTGGACAGACTATCTACCTCTGCATCTCTGCATTGGCCTTACAACGTTTGCAAGGCTTCTGTTGGAGTTGAGCCTACATGATATGTATGGCGGTAAAGACGCCTGGATGGTAAAACATTACTCCTGCTTTTCAGCAGCATATCGCGGCCTATGTCGTAAAGATCTAAGGCTAGGTAATACTCGGATTCCTATTGCTCCTTTCTTCTAGGTATGAGCCTTGAAGTGTATCCGACCATTCGCCATTTTTGGTCAGACTGGTTGCATATGGACATCGAAAACCGTCATTGTGGAAGGTTAACCCATTCTGCATGTCCCTGTTCCTAGAAAATTATTTTATCTCAGAATCCCTCAAATCCTTGACAAAAAATGGTAATACTACTTCTGAATTGATGGTTTGGGGAGCCCTAAACGCTTTCCTATGGGGATTACTTATTAAAGCGGGGTTCCACCCAAATTTTGAACAATATCTGTATGTATTCTCTTCCTTGCCTAGATGCTGACATGCCATTTAAAAAAATTTAAATCGCCGTAATTACCTTTTATTTTTCTATTCTTCTTTGAACTTCCTGGTTCTCCTCCCATGGGAGTAGGCGTGTTTCTAGCCTCTCCCAGACTCCTGGGAGCTAGTCTCAGGCTTCCCAGGATGCCACTGAGCATGTGCGGGAACGAGCGGTGAATGCTGGGAGCACAGCATTCACCACATCCTGGAAATAAATGCTTGTGGGCTTCAAATGCCCACAATAAAGATGGAAACCGCCTGCAGTGAATAATATAAGTTATTCTTTCCGACGAAATCTGACACAGGCGAACATATTACACACAATATGTGAGTATGTAATGCTGAGAAGAAAAGTTTGTGAATGAACTCAAAAAAAAAAAAAACGATAGATAGGTGGACCCCCGCTTTAAGCAGATTGCTCTCCGTAAGACCAGTACTAGGTGTTAGAAGACTACTGTTCTCAATAGAGCTAGAGGTGCAGAACTATGCATCTGATCTTATTGCAGATATGGTTGGAGGCTCAATTCCTAGGGATTTGTCCTTGACTAATGCAGAAAATGGGCAGTTTTTCCTTCAACAGAAATACTTTGAAGAAGGAGAAAACACAGGGCATATGTATGCAATGGTGGTAAAGGCACAATGTAATTCTTCACAAAAAGTGGCTCTTAGATGTCGGGGGTGACATTACCTACTCTCATGTGGAGATTTTACAAATCTCAGCAATTTTATGCAGACCTATACTCCTGTTAATATTATTCCTTCCAAAGAGTAGCTCTTAATTCTTGAATTCCTTCCCTATGGTAACAGACTGTGACTGTATCACGTTGAATGTGATACACTAGAGGAGCTTTCTATGGCTCTCTCTAAAACCCCTAATAGTAAATCTCCTGGGACAGAAGGGCTTCCCTCAGAAATGTATAAAATATATGATGAGACTCTGCTGTTTTGCTGGACACTTTTATTGTTGCTGTGGAGGAGGGCAGGTTATGGCTATGAATAATAATGCTCTCAAAGCCTGGCAAGTATAGGCTTCTACTCGATTCATATAGATTCTCTTTACTACTAAATATAGACAGCAAACACCTAGCCAAGGTCCTGGCAAACAGGCTTGTCAAAAGTATCCCCAAAATAGTTCACAGGGATCAGTCTGGTTTTATTCCTCTAAGGTCCACAGCTGTTAACATCTGCCGACAATATTCAGCTACCAATGGACAATCTGGGCAACAAAGCTATACACTCTCAATACTGCCAAGGCCTTTGACAGCATTGAATTGCCATTTTCATGGGAGATCCTCACCAGGTTTGGCTTGGGCACAAAATTTATTGACTGAGTATGGCTGTTATACTCGGCGCCTGTTGGCTGAATGCGGGTAAATGGTGACTTATCAGAACCCCCTTCACCTGCATAGGGGTACGAGACAGGGCTGTCCCTTGTAGCCATTATTATTTGCTCTCGCCATAGAACTCCTGGTGATGCTGGTACGAGAGTCCCGCACTATTAAGTTTCTGCTGAGGTCCGCTGGAAGACCGAATATCTCTTTATGCAGATAATACTCGGTTATACCTGGGAGATACTAATGTTTCCCTATCAAACGATTTGACACTTATAGTTTGATTTGTTAATTTGGATTTAACTTTAATTGGAACAAATCTCTAACCCTCTGCCACCATGTGCCAGACAAGTTTCTGTGGTATGATCCTTTAAATACTTGGGGGTTATGGTCACCCCTGATCTTTTTCTTGAATTTAACCTCCAACCTATCTTTCCTTTAAGCCAGGGGTCTCCAAACTGTGGCTCCTTGCTTGCCTTTATCTGGCACTTGGGGAAAATTTTCTTTACACTGATACAAGACATTATTCCACCCACTGACACCAACAATGGAGCAATATTCCTGCTATTGACATTAAAGGGGTTGTAAAGGTGTTTTTTTTTTTTTTTTAAAATAACAAACATGTCATACTTACCTTCACTGTGCAGCTCGTTCTGCACAGAGTGGCCCCGAACCTGGTCTTCTGGGGTCCCTCGGCGGCTGTCTCAGCTCCTCCCCGCAAGCATTTACCACCTTCATGCGAGCTCTCTCGCACGGTGGTGAGTGCTTGCGGGCGCTCTCCCGTGATACAGCCGGCGGCTATAGCCGCTCGCTGTATCACTCGGCCCCGCCCCCCGGCGCGCCGCGTCATCGGATGTGATTGACAGCAGCGCGAGCCAATGGCTGCGCTGCTTTCAATCCATCCACTGCAGCCAATCAGCGGCCAGGGTGAGCGGAGGAACAGATGTCGGGAACGCGAAGCTGACTTTCGAGGCGTCAGGTAAGTAAAACGGGGGGGCTGGGGGCGGCGGTTCTGTCAGAAGTTTTTTCACCTTAATGCATAGAATGCATTAAGGTGAAAAAACTTTTACCTTTACAACCCCTTTAACAATGGGGCACTATTTCTCCCATTGACGCCAGCGATTGGTCACTATTCCTCAAAGTGACGCCAACGATGGGGCACTGTTCTTCCCACTGACGCCAACGATGGGGCACTGGTCTTCCCAGTGACGCCAGGATAATTTCTACTCCCAGTGGCCACAGTGTGGCCCCCGTTAAGTCTGGTGGACAGTAAACTGGTCCTTTTTGTTTAGAAGCTTTGGAGACCCCTGCTTTAAGCAAAAGTGTGCAAGTTATTGCAAGCGTACCACTTTCAGTTGGTAGAACTAATTTAATTACAAAGCACCTCTGCGTTTCATACTGTACAGCTCACCCATATAGATACCACAACAATGGTTTGTTAGGATAGATTCCCAATTTCGGGAACTTAATTGGAAAAAACAAGGTGCTAGAATCAAACTTGCTACATTGCAGTACAATAAGGATGCTGGTGGATTGGCTGTCCCGAATATTCGAATTTTTAGTTTTATGCAGCACAGCTTCAACACTATTTATCTATTTTATTTATTTCAGGTACTTCTACGGCGCTGTCAATTTACGCAGTGCTTTACATATATATTGTACATTCCCATTAGTCTCTGCCCTCAAGGAGATTACAATCTAAGGTCCCTAAATCACATTCATACGTACACATACTGGGGCCAATTAAGACCGGATCGAATAAGCCTACCAGCACGCCGTTGGAGTGCCCGGAGGAAACCCACACAGGCACAGGGAGAACATGTAAACTCCAGACAGGTAGTGTCCTGGTTGGGATTCGACCTGTAAATCCTAGTCCCGCTAGGCTGAAGTAGTCTGGGATTTGGTAGATATGAAGGATCCTGTATGCAGGTTACTACTTTGTAATGATTCTATGATACTTGCAGTTGCGCCATGCACTACAGTCTCAAACAGTACATACTAGGATGATTTTAGAAGACCCTTGGTATATTGGGGATGTTATGTCAGCAACGGGAAAAAAAGGGTATGGTTTCTCACATTATACTTTTAGCACAAATACAAGACCCGCTAAGTTACCCTGTAGAGGGCAATGGGAGAATATGGGCCACCTGGATGCAGTAGGAAGCTATTTTAGCATCAACTTCTCTTCTATCCATCTTGGCATCCAAAAAGCTGTCTCCCCTGTAAAATTATTTAAATGGGGTAGACAAGACTCTCTTATCTAACCCAATTGCAATAATCAAGAAGGTAGTTTAATACATATGTTCTGAAGATGTCCACAACTCTTGAGATATTGGATGGCTGTTAATACTTGGTTTAGGATACCCCTCTACCTCAGGATCCCACTGTCTCCTGGGTGCTCTGGAGGAGGTGCTATATACTCCACCCCCAGTATATACAGCTATCTTGCACCTTCTTAACATAGCTCGTAAACAGTGTGGCTATGGCTTTTTTTTTTCTTCCCCGTGACACTTTCATTACATTTTCTGTATGTGCTTTGCACTATACACAGGATCATAAGCTAGGCTTGTACACCTGCCACGGAGAAATTTTTGTTTTCTTTGATGTTGGTTATAATAACTGTCTTTGTAATACATTCATAATGTAGCATGTCATGCTTTGATATGGCAGGATTTTTGTACTTTATTTTTTTTTTTATTATTTTTTGGCCCGCTTGTGATATGTTTTATGGGTTTTGATGTCAATTAAAAAAAAAAAAAAATTTTGATTAAAAAAAAAAAAAAAAACTTGCCTTCTAATTTTTTTTTTTTTTTTTTTTTTTAAATACTCTTTAGTTTCACCTTAATATTTATTTTCTGAATATTGCAAACCTTTAGCTGTTTTTATAGGTATGCATGCAGTATAAGTGTGTATACTTGGCTTCTGGCAAGACAGCCTGCATTCACTGATTATACAAGTCTAATGCCAGTGTATAATAATTAAAGGATATATATATAATGTGTGTGTGTGTGTGTGTGTGTGTATATATATATATATATATATATATAGTTTTTATCACCTCCGCCCTGTCATTTAAGCGAGTCCTCGTTTTTATTAGTCACTTGTACCAAGAGCATGTGCAGATTTACATGTAGTATGTTATGCCATTACATTTTTTTTTTTTTTGGAACAAATTATTTTGCAACCATCAAATGGTGACTCTGAAAATCAAATCTTACAGTTATAGTTTGTATGTGCTTGATGAGATTGCGTGTGTTGGTAGATTAATTGGATCCTGCAATAATTGATCAATGGGCCCCTGTCTGTACATTTTCCTCTAAAGTAGTATAATGATGTAGGTGCTGTATATGAGGGAGGGGAGATTTGTGTGTATATTTTAAGGAGCGAGATAATAGTGTCTGCATTAAAATGTGTGCATCCGTTCTTCTTTTTAAGCATATCTAACCCGGGGGGGGGGGGGTGTTAGATATGCTTAACAAAAATGTAATATATTGCAGCTTACCCATCCTTTGACGTGTTGGCTGGCTGCATTTGTTTTCTTTTTTCAGGATTTAGTTCCCTTCTTTTCACTTGGTAATCCCGCCAGTAACACTTGTTCCACAATGACGACACTCGCTGAACTGTAACTATGGACGAGCAGCTTTTACTCTAGGTGGCTCTCCTTAGGACAACAAACATTTCTTCCTAATATTCACTACATAGTGAAAATGTGTTCTGTAGTTTACTCAGAAGAGTTGGTGAGGCTGATAATGTTGTTTGAGATTTGAGTTCAGTACATGAAGTTTAAAGGATGCTGGAATTATAACGCGGTCAATGGGTATTTTTTTTATGTTTGGTTAGATATCTTTTTTTTATGCCTCTAACTGTATGGGATCAGCATTTACCCATATACTTATTTAGGAAGAACCGGAAGATGACTTTTGGTATAATTAAATATATATTCAGTGTTGCATAGGCTTGACTGACTGTAACTGACCGAGGCATGTCTGTAATCTACACACTACCAGACAGGTTGGACGACTTATAGGAACCTAATGCAGTTCTGTCTGCATGTGCTTAACAAGTGAAACGTGCACTTTTCATATAGTTATGCAATAGTTGGGTAATGTGTAACCAGTACATACAGTGAGGGGAAAAAAGTATTTGATCCCCTGCTGATTTTGTATGTTTGCCCACTGACAAAGAAATGATCAGTCTTTCATTTTAATGGTAGGTTTATTTTAACCACTTACACACCGCTGGCTGTCATATGACGTCCTTGACTTTGTGGGGGTATATCTGAATGATGTCTGCAGCTACAGTTTTTTCAGCCGGCAATTCCCTACACCATAAGAATGATCATAGCGACTGGTCAGCCGCTTGATCGTTCTTACGGGCGGGGAGAGGGAAGGTCCACCTCCCGCCACACTTCGGTGCTTCTACCGACTCACAGCTGCAATTGGTAAGTCGGAGAACAGACCTGCCGGCCCTGGATGTTTACCATAGAGATTTCCGGCGGACCAGATGGTCGCCGGAGTCTCTATGAATGATCGTTCGGAGGCCGGGCGCGATGTTTTGACGTCACGCCCGTCCTCTGCATTCAAACAAACGGCGCTGCCTCGGCTGGGAGGCCGAGATCGTGGTGGTTTTTTTTTGTTTTGTTTTTTCTTAAATTTCAGCTGTCCCAGCCTAGAGGTGAGATGTGGGGGTCTTGTAATAGGTATAAAAGTGATCAAAACTGTTTTTTTTTTTTTTGTTTTTTTTCTTTTTTTTAAGTGTCAAACTAAAAAATTTAAAGTAAAAGTAACAATAAAAAAACAAATTGCCACTGTCCCCGCGAGCTCGCACGCAGAAGCAAAAGCATACGTAAGTCCCATCCACTTATGAAAACTGTGTTCAAACCACACGTGTGAGGTGTCACCGCGAACGTTGGAGCAAGAGCAATAAGTCTAGCCCTAGACGACCTCTGTAACTCAAAACATGTAACCAGTAAAAAAAAGTAACGTGTCGCCTATGGGGATTTTTAAGTACCGAAGTTTGGCGCCATTCCACGAGCGTGTGCAATTTTGAAGCATGACATGTTGGGTATCTATTTTCTCGGCGTAACATCATTTTTCACATTATGCAAAAAAATTGGGCTAACTTTATTAATTTTTTTTTTTAACCGCATGAAACTTTTTCCAAAATAAAGCGTTTGAAAAATTGCTGCGCAAATTCTGTGCAAGATAAAAAGTTGCAATGACCACTATTGTATTCTCTAGGGTTTCTGCTAAAAAATATATATATAATGTTTGGGGGTTTTATGTAATTTTCTAGCAAAAATTATGATTTTTACATGTAGGAGAGTAATGTCAGAATTGGCCTGGTTGGCAAGTGGTTAACAGTGAGAGACAGAATAACAAAATCTGAAAAACGCAATTCAAAAAAGTTAGATTGATTTGCATTTTAATACGTGAAATAAGTATTTAACCCCTTCACAAAACATTACTTAGTACTTGGTGGCAAAACCCTTGTTGGCAATCAGAGGTCAGACGGTTCTTGTAGTTGGCCACCTGGTTTGCACACATCTCAGTAGGGATTTTGTCCCACTCCTCTTTGCAGATCCTCTTCAAGTCATTAGGGTTTCAAGGCTGACGTCTGGCAACTCAGACCTTCAGCTCCCTCCACATATTTTCTATGCCATCTGGAAACTGGCTAGGCCGCTCCAGGACCTCAATGTGCTTCTTGAGCCACTCCTTTGTTGCCTTGGCCGTGTGTTTTGGGTCATTGAAAATGGGTCGTGGATGGGTATTCCAGCATGACAATGCCCTGGCTGAGGGAAGGAGGTTCTCAGCCAGGATTTGATGGTACAAGGCCCCGTCCATCGTCCCTTTGATGCAGTGAAGTTGCCCTGTCCCCTTAGCAGAAAAACACCCCCAAAGCATAAGGTTTCTACCTCCATGTTTGGAGGTGGGGATGGTGTTCTTGGGGTCATAGGCAGTATTCCTCCTCCAAACACGTTGAGTTGATGCCAAAGAGTTTGATTTTGGTCTCAGATGACCACAACGCTTTTACCCAGTTCTCCTCTGAATCATTCAGCTGTTCATTAGCAAACTTCAGACATGCCTGTACGTGTGCTTTCTTGAGCAGGGGGACCTTGTGAGCGCTGCAGGATTTCAGTCCTTTACGGTATAGTGCGATTGTTTTCTTGGTTACTATGGTCCCAGCTGCCTTGAGATCATTGACCAGATTCTTCTGTGTAGTTCTGGGCTGTTTCCTTACCGTTCTCATGATTGAGACTCCACAATGTGAGATCTTGCATGGAGCCCCAGACTGGGGGAGATTAACAGTTATTTTGTGTTTCTTCCATTTGCGAATAATCTCACCAACTGTTGTCAACCTCTCACCAAGCTGCTTGGCAATAGTCTTGTAGCCCATTCCAGCCTTGTGTAGGTCTACAATCTTGTACCTGACATCCTTGGACTTTTTTCCCTCACTGTATACAGATGTATTCTATCCAGTTCCATATAAGTAAGAGGTATTTATCATAAGATGAACTGAGGTCCAAACCCAGGAAATTCTTTCGTCTTTGGTAACCCCATGAACAAAAGCCAAACAAATGTCTGTAATAAATACATCTTCAGACCATGCAGGTATGGACTGGTACAGCCAGGCTTGGCAGTGAATGAGACATGCCAGTTTGGACCAACGTGATATTACTAGTCTTGTCATTTTTCTTTGTGCGACCTGTCACTTTACATAAAGGTTAGGACTGGCAGGGACAATGGGGGCAAGCGTAGCATGGTGCTGATTTCTTGAATCCGACAGCTTAAGAAAGCAGATCTTTGTACTTCAGGCATATTCAGTTGTAGCTGGAGGCTGTTTTCTAACCATCTACAATGCTTTGTTCTTTAACTAATCCAGTTTGTTTAAGAACTGAACTGGTTTTTAATTTGCCCGAAGTGTAAATTTGCACATTACTGAGCAATGTCTTATGTTCTACTACCAGAAATAACCCGTGTTTACTGGCTGTGTACTGTTCTATACTATTATGTAATGAAGGTGCTGGTAACGGCTATACAGAAATTTGCATTATAGAATTTAGTGATCTTGGATTTAGCTGTAATCTGATAAAAATGTTGGAGAGCAGTGAAGTGACACTTCAAACTTTCATTATATAGATTATGTAATCATAACCACTGTTAGGTATTGTGTATATAGTTACTAAAACTTAAAGGCGTTGTAAAGTCAGCAGGTTATTTCTCTTTAATGCATTCTATGCATGAAGATAAAACGCCTTCTGTGTACAGCAGCCACCCCAGCACCCCTTAATACTTACCTGAGCCCCATCTCTGTCCAGCGATGTCCACGAATGTCTTGGCTCTCCCTCCCGATTGGCTAAGACACAGTAGCAGAGCCATTGGCTCCTGCTGCTGTCTTTCATAGTCAATTGGGAGAGAGATGGGGCCGGGGCTCCGTGTCTGGACATGGAGCTGTGACTCGGCTCAAGTGCCCCCATAGCAAGCTGCTTGCTTTGGGGGCATTCGACAGGTGGAGGAGGCCAGGAGCGCAGAAGAGGGACCCGAGAAGAGGAGGATCTGGGCTGCTGTGTGCAAATCCACTGCACAGGGCAGGCAAGTATAACCTGTTTATTCTTTTTATTGAAAAAATAAACAAGACTTTATAATCACTTTAAGTGTATGGTCCAACTTTCTTGTGCCCAGTATTTAATGACCCAGACAAAGCTATAGCTACCTGCTAAGTCACACCAGTATATATGACTTTGATAGGCTTCATTTTTAAAAACTCCTTTTGAAAGAAAGGCCTGCAGGACCTTTTTATGGGATTTCCAGATAATTTTTATTTGCTGTAAATACAGGAGATTGCATTACATAACATTTGTGGCATATAGATGTCTGTGATTTGACTAAAAACGTAATGGGTACAAAAAGTACAGTAATAGTGGGTTGACTTTGGCCTTAAAGAGATTGTCACTTTGCCCATTCACCGATTCTTGACCTTCCTTCTGAGTCTTTGCTCTTTTGGAGCCAATTCCAAACCTGGCTCCAACGGAGGTGTGACACAAAGGAAGATAATGACTTGACAACCAGAAGGGGAAGAGGTGACATGCTCCCACTGTTCAGAAGGACTCGATTTTTGGAGCGTTATGTGAGCAAGGAGGATCACTGGGTGTGAGTGTGGGATCTTTTATTTTTTTTTTTCCCCCCTCCTAAGAGAACCTGTCATTTTGTATGAATAGGCAAAGTGACCGTATTTTACTGCAAACCAACATAGTTATATGGTGTGAACCATACACACATATATAAATTTGTATGGTGTGCACAAGCACGCACCATTGTAGGGTGTGAACAAACCCCATCAACGAATATTCAAGACTTTAATCAAAATGACATAGGTGTTTGATTTAAATGCCTGTACCAGTGAAGTTTTGAGGCTATCCTTGTGAATAAGCTAGTTCTGGTCATTCTAAACCAGGGGTGGGCAACCTTAAAGAGGTGGAGATCTACCTGAACAACCTGGGAGAAGTCAAAGATCACCGGCCACAGTGTTACCTCCTTACACCTGATTTAAACCTCTAATTGTCGTACTATTGTGTTGCAGTCGCATGCATTGCATGGCAATAATGGGTTTAAATCAGGTGGTGAGGATGCAACATATCGCCTCCTCACCACTTGTCAAACACACTCAGATCACTCTTCAGAGGAGCAGCAGCGCCTGCTGCACTTGTGAATGAGCCCTTAGTTGCATTTGGCAGCAGTACCCTATAGGGCTCATTCACATGTAACGTTGTGGGCTGGTAAAACCCTGCGGTCGAGTTGTGGTTTTTACCATCCCCAATCCCTACTCACTTTAGCTTCATAGGCAGCAGCCAAAAGTGTACACATGCTGTTGCTTTTGGTGGGGGTTACCGCCTGCCAATTGTGGCCCATTCAAGTAAATGGGACCACTCTGCAAGTGCCCTGCAACTGCGTGCTTCTGTGGGGTCCAAGGGGTAAAGCAGGTGATGAGAAAGCAACACAATGCTGCCTGCTTTAACCCCTTGTTTGCTGTACTGCACAAGGTTGCAGGGCACTCAGAGTGCCCTCATTCACTTGAATGGGTCATGCTTGGCAGGTGCTACACCCACCAACCATGACGGGGCATATAACTCTGGCTGCGACATGTGTACACCCCTGGCCAATGCAGCTAAAGGTGGTGCATTTGATGTATTGAAATGGCGGGTCAGCAAGCCCAGACCGTGATCTACAGGTTGCTGACCCCCATTCTAAGCCAATGGCTTAAGTATGTTAAGTTGTTGACGTGTGACAAGTTTGTAGATTAGTCAGAGTCCCAGGGTTCCATTTGTATGGAACAAGCACATTCGTTTGGAACATTGGTTACGGTTATGTACATTGCGTTATGAACACTACAAATCCCATAGTCCACAGTCCTTCTCAAGAGTAAGCAAGAGATGGTGGCTACATTCCTACATACAGTGAGACTATGAAGAACAAACATCACTGCCCTCTAAGAGGGAGCCAGATCATAACTGCAAAAAAAAAGGCGTTTGGAGGAGCCTGAAAGCGGTAGAAAGTACATACTTGAACAGCGTGTCCTCTTTAAAGAAACTGTACTCTATATTCCCATCGCACATGTTCCTGGAAAAGCTCTCAAGGGTTTGGGTGCTTCAGCAACAACCCGCTGGGAACTGGTTCGGAAGTCACAAAGAAAATGTTTGCCAGCACACCATGAATCAACAAGGAAGCGTCCAAGCGAATCGTTTAATGCATGATCACTAGCACTACTCTTGTGATGTGATCATGCATTAAACAATGCGCTTGGACGCTTCCTTGTTGATCAATGGTGTGCTGGCAAACCTTTTCCTTTAAAAAAAGCGGTCTCTTTGTAAACTCTCGGATACTTGACCTACTGTTTATGCTGTTCCTCTATTGGAGCCAGGAGATCAACCCTGCCTCCAACAGAACAGCGGCACTCAGGGAGATGATTTGATGACAATGTCTGGATATTGACAACTCAGGCCTGAGAACTGCATTCTGGGAGGATGTGGATGCTAGAACTACCCAGAAGGACCAGATACTTGAAGCAATGTGGTAGAATGGAGGATAAGTTATCCATACATCACTACCTATAACAGAGCATTGTTAGTAGAAATTTTGGTCATTTATTTGCAGAGCTAATCATGTTGGAAATTCAGAGGAAGGTATGCACATGTTCCCTACTCAGCATATAACAGCTGTAGGTGGTAGGGAACATGAATGGTTAAAGAAGTATAAAGACCGTGCCCCAGACCTGCACCGTGAAAAACAGGTCAGTAATGGCAGTTCCTATTAGAGGTTCCCTTTAGCGTGAAGTATACACAGAGAATTGCTCTGTTGTCATGTTTAAGAGATTGTCACATTTGTATATTTGAAGGCCTTCAATTTCAGAAACCGAGGCAATAAATATAAAAGTATAAAAAAAAAAATAGGCCAAAGCTGCGCTAGAAATAATGAGTATCAAAAAATATTGAAATAAAGCTGCCAGCACCTAAAAGTCTAGTATCAAACTCCAAAAACCTAAAAACACACAAAAGATGCAGCGCTAACATGTTGCGGTGTCTCCATCTGCTGAGCTTCACTTAGGAGGAGCCTACGACGGTGACGTCATTAAGTTTTTGGATGGGCTAACAAACGGACATAGGATGTGAAGCACAGCAGATGGAGACACCGCAACCTGTTTTCCATGCTATACCTTATCGCTTATGATTGACTACAACATTGTAAGTGCGATTCCTCTTTTGGTTTTTAAAAAATGACCTTTTATCTACATATTGCACTATGGAAGTTTCTCGTTTTTATGTTTCTGAGAATTGCCTGCTTTTAGTTGCTGTTCCGGTGTTCTGCCGAGAAAGTTCCGCTCGGCGGATTAGTTCCCCCCTCTACTGCGCATGCGCAGTAGAAGCTGGCGGAAATAGCCGAAGCGGAACAGCTGAAAATCAGCTGTACACGGCGCCTGTAAGAGGGCCCCTCGCGGGCTCGCCACGCTTCGGGCACGGCCTCGCTGCGCTCGGCACTTTTAGATTCCCCCTCTAGGTCCACTTGGATAGTGGGGAAGGAATCTGGACCCAGAGCGCAGGCGCCGTGTACAGCTGATCGAAGCGTTTGAGCTTCGGCTATCTCCGGCGGCCAACAGTAGTACGTACTGCGCAGGCGCTGCGCCTGCGCAGTACAGGGGGGGAACCTATCCGCCGAAGGAACTTATTCGGCAAGACACCGGCACTGTGTCTTGGGTTTTGGGGAGACCGATTTCCCTGCGCTGGGCGAGACTGCTGTAATAGCAGTCAGCACCATCTGGTAAGCAGACTATTTTACTCACTTTGGGTGTGAAGTCACACAGAGGATATCGCTGTTTTTTTTTTCCTGCATCTTAACGGATGGGTGTCATTTCTTTGTTAATCCATGGACTGGAAATTTAATGAGACTTTTATCCTTCATATATTTCACTTGTCAAGCATTTTTCTCACATATGTTTTGTTTTTTTATTATTGTTCACAAGATATGTTTCACGTGATAAGTTACCATTGATTTCTTGCTGGTATCTTAAAGAGACTCTGCCTTAGTTTTCCTTGGTTTCACCTTGTCTTCAAATTAAGGTTTTTTTTCACGTTATGTTAGCGCTGCATCTTTTGTGTGTTTTTAATAAATATACATGATCTGTAGAGATCTCTACCAATAAACCCCATAGAAAAGTTTACACTTGAGGTTTGTAACTATGACGACTTAACATTATCTTTAGTCTTTAGCTTTGGAATGGCCAGCTTAAAGAGGAGCTACAGTCTCCAAACAATTGAACAAAATACAACCGCAAATGCTTAATGGCATTTTGTCAGAACAGGCTATTCATTTTGAAAAAAATCAAGTGTTTGCATGTTAATTTTTTTTACCATAGATCAACAGTGTGGTGGCGGCGGCCATTCCATGTAAGGGAACCCGAAGCCGGTGCCTGCTCTATTCTAGGATTTGGTGCAGCTGGCTACCCAACATACACCTCCTAGGTCTCGCACCTGCACAGTAATTACACTGCATGGTGCAGATGCTATGCTGAGGCCCAAAGACTCCTGGGATTGATGACTCCAATATTCCAGGAGTCAATGGCCAAATCAATATGACCTCAATTGCCCAGGCTGCTAAATCTGGAAGCCATCAGAAAAATTATATAAAAGTTATTTATGCTGAAAAAAATAAAGTATCCAAACATAAGATAACATTGCCGAATATTAACATTAGACGAAGTTGAAAAAGAAAATGAAGATCCGCTTTAAGTATCTAGTGAAGTTATCCAATATAGCTGCTAGTGTCCATGGCACATCAGCAGTTTGTAGCTGTCCACAAATCGCCAGGGAAAAGAAGCAGAGATTTGTAGCTGATACCAATCTCTGCTTCAAAGTTGCTAGTATAACATAACGTTTATTGAAGCAGAATTTGTATCTAGACCTTTAGACCCCTTTCACACTGGAGCGGTTTTCAGGCGGTATTGCGCTAAAAATACCGCCTGAAAACCACTCCTAAACAGCCTCCACTGTTTGTTCAGTGTGAAAGCCCGAGGGCTTTCACACTGAAGCGGTGCGCAGGCAGGGCGGTGAGAAAAGTCCTGCAAACCGCTTTTTTGGAGCGGGGAAGGAGCGATGTATTCACCGCTCCTTCCCCATTGAAATCAATGGGACAGCGCGGCTATACCGCGGCAATACCGCGGCTGTAGCCGCGCTGTACGAGGGATTTTAACCCTTTTTCGGCCGCCAGCGGGGGGTAAAACCGCACCGCTAGCGGCCGAATACCGCTGCAAGAACGACGGTACAGCAGCGCTGTTGTACCGCCGACGCCCCCACCGCCCCAGTGTGAAAGGGGCCTTATGGTAGTAAGAAAAGGTACGTATGTAAAAGCCAGACTTGGTGACAAACTGCTACTCCATACATGCATAGTATGTGAGTAGTGAATGAACGTTGTCACTCTAGGACAGTCAGGCTCAGTTCACACTGCCGCGACTTGGGATCCGACTTGTGAGACCCCAAGTCGCATGACATGTGAAATCCCATGTTAGTCAATGAGAGCTGTCTTAGCACTTCTGAAGTCCCTCTGACTTTAAAAAAGGTTTAATAAAGGTTCCTGTACTACTTAAAGGTGACTTCTTTCAGACTTGTGCCCATAGACTTTAATGGAAGTCGTCTCCAAGTCCGATCCTCATCTATATTGATATAATTTGGATCCAGCGTTACAGAAAGATTACACTTAAGATTATTCCCTGTGGTGTAGCCCCCCTCGCTTTAATAAAGTAGTACTCAAGTCGCCATTAAATCGCCTGGCTAAGTCACGTGACTTTCAGGTTGCAGTAGTGTGAACCAAGCCTTCGTTTTGTTATTGGCAGGTCAAAGCAAAGGGGAATAAAGCATGAAAAAAGAGAACTAAGCCGCCACCACATCTAAGGGCTGATAAAGCTACAATACATTACATTTTTTTTTTCCTTTGGGTTAAGACACATTTTTACACACATGGTGCACAAGCAGATTTGTTTTTAAAACATGCAATAAAATCGGTTTAGCTTCTGGCACTCCCAGTCATTCCTGCACAATTCGAATATGTTAAACCCTCCTACGTAAGGCGTTTCACATTATTGTGCACAGCCATGACTTCTTTCCAGGTTGTGTTCATCATGACAATAATGCTTCAAGACAGGGACATTCTATAGAACCGATAATTACTAGTGACTGGAATGAGTGGATTTCTTTAACCCTCTCAGGGCTCGGTGATCTGATTGCTTTGCTTTTTGCCTGTGGTGCAGCTGTATGTCATTTTGAAGTAAGCCTTCCATGTTAATTCTGCAGTGGTCAATTGGGGTTAACCTAAACTGCAATGTAGTAACAGATTCCATGTAAGTGGATTATAAGGGGAAATCTGTGCCAATTAGTAACGTGGCTCCTCTGGGACAGAGTGGCAATTTCGTAACTGGATTAGCCCACCGTTGAAAGGAGTGAGCGCCTGTGTTTGCTGAGATGTGAAATCCCCCAGTCGTAAAGATTTTAATCTCTCTTGATGCTTTATGTAACACAGCGGTCATGTGACTTGCTGCTTGCGTTGTCATCATCTGCCCTTGTTTCCTTCTCTTGATCTTGAAGCAAGTCAGGCATGAACATCCCCGCCAAACATACAGGGGCTGCGTGTTCTAGTGCAAAAATATTTCCCCCTCCCATTTTGCATAGGAATCACATCATGCTGAACACTGAGATGAGAAAAGGCAGCCCTAGAAGATTTGTGAAATGATACAGCATGATGGGCTCACTCATGAGCTAGTCAGCAGATTTATGCTGGAAATCTCAATGCAATGGACCCTTCGCCATAGCTTGGGCTCTTACATAGTGACAATGAAGGTGCTAGTCTTGGAACTGGAGCAGCATCTCAAAAGGTAGATTCATTTTTTGCTTCCAGTGTTTTGTCCAGGACAGATGCTGTTTGGCTTAGACTCAGTATTCTAGTTAAATGGCTGATGAATGAAGTACAGTGCATCTTGTATGTCTTTTGGGTTGTCTATTTTACCTCTCGTACTAAACAAACGGCTGATGGTTGCTTTGGTAAAATAATGCCCTTGGTGTTTATAGGCTAGCTGCTAAGAGATTCTTCCCAGGAAGTCTTTAATCTCTCTGCTCATAAAATGTGATTATCGTAAAGGATTAGCTGCCTTTTATTTAATGACGCTTGTGTTTAAAGGTTGAAACTTTCGAAGTGTTTTTATGTTTGCATTTACCTGAATTGGCACATTGGTGTAAATGGTTTTTAACAGGGTTGTGCAGCAATGTGGAAAAGTATATATGTTGCATAGCAAGAGCAAAATGCTGTTTAACTTTGTGATTTGCCATGTTGGCATTTGTCTACATAGAAATATAGTGTTCCCCCAGTACCCACTAGATTTTAGAAATAGAATTTAGAATTTCTTGTTTTCAAAGCTTAATCTTTAGACTCATATAAAGTGTACTAGCATGTACGGTAATTATTAATTTGTTCTAAAATTTTAAATCTTTCAACCAAGATGAAAAAAATGTAGCCACAAGTGTATTAAATATTACCGGTCTTGATCTACTACAGTTGAACTTTGAAACGACCAGGAGGTTAAAATGAATTTTTTTTTTTTTTTAAACATTGATTCAATTAAAATTTAGGGGGTGCATTTTCCATCCACCTCCCATCATATCAAATTTTCAGATTGGTAAAATTAGCCATATAGTAGGATTTTTGCATAACTTTACACTGTAAGAGGCTTATGCACATAAATGCCTTGTCTAAGACTTATCATTCTCGCGCTCTTTTCACATCAGCTGCATTTTAGTAGAAAAACAAAATGCATGGGCATTGAAAAATACCATTTCCGTGTTGCCTGTTCGCACTACTGCACTGTTGTGCATTGTTCTGCATAGCAAACTTTTCGATGAATGGAGCTGTCCTTTCCTAATAGTCATTCAAATGGAGACCTATAAAAACTCACCACAACTACTGACTTATGAGTTTTAAGTATATGTAGAGCGAATAAATACATGTTGGGTGAATGTACATGCTGTATACTTGTGCTAATGTGTACGCTTCAAACTTTTTTTTTTTTTTTTTTTTTTATTGCCTGTAAAAGATGGTTATTAGAATCAGATGAATTGTCTTACAGCGCATAAATGGTACATGACCATCAACAATATTTAATATCAACAAAGTCAGAACTGAAGTGTTTAAAAGCACTACAATGGCAATTCACAGGGGCCAAAATCATTTGCCTAAAAAAAAATAAAAATCAGTGTTTATTTTTAAACGTCTGCTCTTTTGTTGTCTTTGCAAAACTAGTTTCACTTTCTTACTGAAGTCCCGACTTCCATAACTTAAGGGCTAAGCTTCACCGCTGTCCTTATTCAATGTAAAAACGACAACGTAAGATATATTTGTTCCCAGGTGTTCTATCTGGAGAGCGCTCCAAGTGAGAATTTAGTCATGTCGCCCCAGTGGATTTGACATTCAAACCACTTTTGGCTTTGGTTAGGTTTACATGCATAATTGAGGCTTTAACATCCATTTCCACTAGAATAAAGATGTGCTCAAGAACCAGTGATCTACACAATTTTCTAAGATTACCAATACATATGAGGTGACCGTTGTCTGAATTGTTTGGGTTATTCGATAGCCTGTTGTCTTTGAGAGATCCACACACTTATGGCCATGTCATGGGAAATAGATAGGTTGGAACATTTTCTGATGGTGGTTTTCCCTCTGGGAGGTGTCTGCAGTAACCTTTCTCTGCCTTCTTCTATAGACAGCAGTTCATGTTAGAGCTGCACAATTCTGGATAAAATTTGATTTGATTAAAATTAGACAGGATTTTTTTGTTTGGAATAAAGATCACGATTCTCGGCGTAACATCATCTTTTACATTATACAAAAAATATTGGGCTATGTTTACTATTTAGTTTTTTCATTCATTGAAGTGTGTTTTTTTGCATTTGAAAGACCGCTGCGCAAATACAGTGTGTCGTAAAATATTAAATGACCGCCATTTGATTCTCTATGGTCTCTGCTATAAAAATATTTATAACGTTTTGGGGGTCTAAGTAATTTTCTAGCAAAAAATATTGATTTTAACTTGTAAGCAACAAGTGTCAGAAAAAGGCTTAGTCTTTAAGTGGTTAAACTGACCTCATTTGCAGACCAAAGTTTATCCCTTTTTGATCTGTAAATGAACAGAAGGATATGATGTTTCTTTTTATCTCTTTTAGGCCGGGTTCACACTGGTACGACATACGCTCCGACTTTAAGTGTGTAAATCACTGGTTCCCTATGAGAGCTGTCTTAATTGGTCCGACACAAGTCGGTCTGACTTTGAAAAAGGTTCCTGCACTGCTTTGGTCCTACTTCAGCCCATTGAATATCATTAAATTCGGATCCTTGTCCTAACAATCCGACTTGTGACATCCGACATGGTGATTACAGCAGCAGTAAAAGGGATTTGGCACCTTGGGATTGTTTTGATTGGTCAAAAGAGAAGTCAGACTATCTCAAAGTCAAAGTTAAATCTTACCTTATTCATTCAAGTCGGATGGAAGCAGGACCGATGCCACAGGGCAAAGTAGGATGACAGTCATACAACAGTCATGTCATACCAGTGTGAACCTGGCCTAAGCTCTAAGCAATGTTGATAAACCTTACCGGCTGCTTTTTTTTTTTTTGTGACAGCTGTGAGCAGCAAACTGCTCTGCCCTTGTTACATGAATTGTGAAAATGCTGGATTAAGATTGTGTGGGGGGTTAAATCGAGATCACTTTTTTTTTTTTATGATTAATCGTGCAGCTCTAGTTCATGTTAAGGACTCGGATTGTAATTGTATGTGCATTTCACCACTCTCCTGTAACTTCTCCCCAGGACCAGTGTGTTCTGGTGGGGCGGCCACGCAGGGGGAGATCAATGTACTAACATCGCTTGTGTTAGTACAGCGATCGCTACTTTTTTTTTTTTTTTTTTTAGCCCGCTGGGTTAAACGAAAAAACATAGTGTGTACCAGGCTTAAGGAAGATTTGTGACCGTCTCCGAATTCATGGACTGTATGGGATTGAATTACTACAACTTTAGAGTGCTAAATCTGGTGCAGCTGTGCATGGTAGCCAATCAGCTTTCAACTTCAGCTTGTTCAATTAAGATTTGACAAAAATCCTGGAAGATGATTGGTTTCTATGCAGAGCTGCACCAGATTTTGCGCGCTCCAGTTTTAGTAAATCAACGCCCTTGTGTCCCTTGAGGATGGGAGTTTGACAGTTTTATTATATGTGATTGTATGTGATTGCCTTGCCTGCTCATACAAGCATAACCTGCTAGTTTGTCAGGGCTCTGTGCAACATATTGATCAACTGGATGGTAACTCCTGCCTGTTGTCAGTTTCTTCCATAAAGGCACTCAATAACCTAAACAGGTATGATGCAATGTCCTGGGTGACCACTGTCAAACCCCCCCCCACAAAAATGCACAGTTAACAGTTTAGGTCCCCAGGTGTGGAAGGGGGTGTGTTTTTTTGTTTTTGTTTTTTTGTTTTTTACTTATTACTAACTTGGCTAATGGCCACAACAGGTGTGCTGACATGAATTCAAGTGCCAACTTCTTGACCCTTGGAGGAGGCATCTATCGAAAACTGAAATATTAGATTGGTTGTTATAACCAGAAAAACATGACAGCCTGTCGTGACAATTAGCTGGAAAATTTGTCCTATAAATAAAGCACAGTTACCCAGGAGGACAGGCTGTAAAAGGGAATAAGTGAGTATACCTATGAGATTACTTTAATTATCACTCAGTAGCTTGGTTATGTGTACTGCTCTGGGTTATACATCATCTCTGAACTGTTACTACACCGAATAATTTATTTGGACAACTTTTACTCAGTTGACTCAAGTAAAGGCATTTTACCGAACTCCAGGCAAACTTCCACATTTAATACACAATAGAAATACATACAGTAAATGCATGTGGGTGAAAAAAGATTCACCTAACCCTAGCAGAAAGCAGAGCCAGGTTTGTGTTCTTGCTTTTCTCTACTCAAATTAAAGGACAACGTCACTGTTGGTGGAATAGTCTTTTAAGGTCCCCCCTACTCCAATCAGTGAAGCCCATGTAGTAAAATACCTTCATCCACAATTCTGAGATCTTCAAAGTGCCTGCTGGATGCTGCATGGCCTCTGCAACCAAAACTCATGGTAGGTTTTTCCTCAGTGGTTGTGTGGTGCTGGGCAGGACCGTACAGAGAACATCTCACAAGTAGGGATGAAGGTAGGTTTTTACTACCTAAAGTTTACTGGGCAGGACCGTACAGAGAACATCTCACAAGCAGGGATGAAGGTAGGTTTTTACTACCTAAAGTTTACTGGGCAGGACCGTACAGAGAACATCTCACAAGTAGGGATGAAGGTAGGTTTTTACTACCTAAAGTTTACTGGGCAGGACTGTACAGAGAACATCTCACAAGTAGGGATGAAGGTATGTTTTTACAACCTAAAGTTTACTGGGCAGGACCGTACAGAGAACATCTCACAAGTAGGGATGAAGGTATGTTTTTACAACCTAAAGTTTACTGAGGATGTGAGGGGGGGGAGGCTAAATGTCAGCCTCACTAAAAGTGGCTGTCCTTTTAATCAGTACAGCTCAACTCCATCCATCCTCTCATTGGACAGTGAAGGAGCAGCAGCAAGGTTTGGCAGCTCACAGATTAAGAAATATTTTCATGAAAAATAGTTAACATTGCCATTATGTAGGTGGATGTGTATGGATTGTTTTAGAGAACACGTAAAATTGATAAGTACCCCTTTAAATTAACAAAGTTTCTGTACTGTAGTGGTAAACCTCTCCTTTTCCCAGAACACCTACGCAGCTGCAATTATTGTGATGTGCCAATATACATTACAGCCTGTTTACATGCAGTGCCTCAGGCCCCAGAGATAAGACAAGATATTGAAGTGAACTGACAGTATACCTCCTAATCAGAATTAGATCAGCCCAAAATGCCTATGTTCATTGCTGTACAGGAGTACAGAGGTCTTATTACAACTTGAAGTAAATCTGAGCTGAAAAACCAGTTTTAAAATTGTACTCCAGACAAACTGCTAATTAAAGTGGTAGTAAACCTCCAGAAAACCAAAAAACAACCCTGCAGATTTAACTACTTCAGCCCCGGAAGATTTGGCTGCTGAATGACCGGGCCATTTTTTGCGATTCGGCACTGCGTCACTTTAACTGACCATTGTGCGGCCGTGCGACGTTGCACCCAAACAAAATTGACGTCCTTTTTTTTCCCACAAATAGAGCTTTCTTTTGGTAATTGATCATCTCTGCGTTTTTGTTTTTTTTTCGCTATAAACAAAAAAAGCGACAATTTTGAAAAAAACACAATATTTTGTACTTTTTGCTATAATAAATATCCCAATTTTTTTTTAAAAAAAGGCAAATTTTTTCGCAGTTTAGGCCAATATGCATTCTTCTACATATTTTTGGTAAGAAAAAAAAAATTGCAATAAGCGTATATTGATTGGTTTGCGCAAAAGTTATAGCATCTACAAAATAGAGGCTAGATTTATAGCATTTTTATTATTATTATTATTATTATTATTTATTTTTTTTTACTAGTAATGGCAGCGTGCAATTTTTATCAGGACTGCGACATTATGGCAGACACATCAGACACATTTTTGGGACCATTGGTATTTATACAGCGATCAGTGCTATAAAAATGCACTGATTACTGTAAAAATGTCACTGGCAGGGAACTAGGGGGCGATCAAGGGGTTAACTGTGTTCCCTGTGTGTGTATTTAACTGTAGGGGGAGGGGACTGACCTAGAGGAAATGACAGATCATGGTTCCTAGCTATTAGGAACTCACGATCTTTCTCCTCCCCCCGAGTGCAGCGGGCATGCACGCCTGCTATCCCACTTAAAGGAGCCGACATATAGCTACAACGCCTCGTGGGATTGTGCTGACCTGCCGCAGTATAATGACGGCCGCTGGTCGGCAAGCGGTTAAAGTTCTAAAAGCTGAAGGTTTTTGTTACCTTCATGCAGTAATAAAACACCTGTGTGTAGCAGCCCAGCCCCCCAATCCTTACCTTGGCTCCCTCTGATCCAGCGATGTTCAAGATGATCTTGGCTCTCCCTCATTGGCTGAGACAGTAGCGGGAGCCCATTGGCTCCCACTGCTGTCAATAACAGACAATGAGGCGGGGGGGGGGGGATCTGAGCCGCAGCTCTGTGTGTCTTATGGATGCATAGAGCAGCGGCTCGGGAGCCAGCAGGCAGCGGTGCCCCCAGGGCAAGCGGCTTTCTCTGGGGGCACACTGCTGGGGGGGGGGCCAGGAGCTCCCGCGGGGGACCCGAAAAGAAGATCGGACCTGCTCTGTGCAAAACCACTGCACAGAGCAGATAAGTATAACATGTTGTTTAAAAAAAAACAAAGCTTTGATACCACGTTACGTTATAATGTACTAGTACATTATGAAAGACTTTACCTGTACATGGAGCTGTCCAGCGCAGCACTGTCATGGTTCCCTACTGTGGTGTCATCTTAACCCTCTTTTCCTCCCGGGTTCGTGGGCTCCGGCTGCATGAATGGCTGGAGCCACATGGTATGCCATCCCTTGAGTGTGCATGCGCCAGTGACGTCACTGGCTGCATGTTGTGCGCATATCTCCGAAACAGTGCAAGTTTAGGAGACATTCACTAAACCTACAAGGTTAGCCTTATAGGCTTACCTATAGATACATGTTCAAAAGTGGAGTTTAATTCCACTTTAAGCATAGAAAGTGTGTATGTTTTATCTGTGAAAGAATTTCAAATTGTGTCCAGCCAGGCTTGAGATTTAAACAAGATTTATGCTTGCAGTTGTGACCTACCTGTTTTGTACTACTAGGGCTGAAACAACTAATCGATTAATCGATTATGAAATTAATCGATTACTATTTTCATAATCAATGAATCGGCCAGTAACAATGGGGTTAAAAAAAAAACCTAAAATTAGCCCTTTATAGAAGAGCAAATGATCACTACAAGAAAATATTACTTTCACAGTTCTACACTAAAAAAAATGAACCCCTTACAGTAGTGATTATCTGCTTTTTTTGTACTATAAAGGGCTCATTTTAGTTTTTTTAACCCCATTATGTTACTAAACGTCTTAGACCTGGTTCACATCTATGTGTTTTTTGGTGCTTTTTACAGAAACGCACTACAGTTCATGTACATGTTTTCCTTTGGGACACGTTCACGCAAAACGGTGCTTTTTTGGTTCAATATACTTCAATTGAAAAGCTGCAGAAAAGCATGCAATGCGTTTTTGTAGCAATTTGTGTTCTTTAATCTGCCCAACAACAAATTGGCCAAAAAAATGCAAATCGCAGCAAAATCACGTGCGCAGAAATCAAAATGCACAGCAAAAAGCACTGCAGAAAGAGATCAAAAGCAAACTGCATAGGTGTGTACCGAGCCTTATGCTGGCCACACGGATCAATTTTCAGAAGAGAATATTCAGAAGAAAAATCTTTGTACATTCGCTGAATGAAAGAACAAACGTTCTTAAAATGACCTTATTTTTGAAGGAAGACATTGTTTTTGTTTTTAATAAAAAAAAAATTGATCACGGAGTCTGATGATATTTACCAGATTCACCCTCTAATAGTATATACAGTATATCTCTTCTAATAGTATATACAGTATATCTCCTCTAATAGTATATACAGTATATCTCCTCTAATAGTATATACAGTAGATCTCCTCTAATAGTATATACAGTAGATCTCTTCTAATAGTATATACAGTAGATCTCTTCTAATAGTATATACAGTATATCTCCTCTAATAGTATGTACAGTATATCTCTTCTGTCTGTTATGCTCAGTGGATTCGATATTTTGCTCCCTAACCATATAGTTGGTTATTTATATTTACCACTGCATAGAGATATTTAAGAATATATTACCTTTTTTAAAAAATTATACACCACACTTTTTTTTTTAAGGTTATTAACCGAATAATCGATTAATCGAAACAATAATCGGCCAACTAATCGATTATAAAAATAATCGTTAGTTGCAGCCCTAAAAGTGATACTCCTTTCATGTCTCCGCTTAGTGCTCTGTGTTGTTATATTCAGGGTGATGTGTTAAAATGCTTCCTGTCTGTATTTTGCTGCAACTCTCGCACCTCTGAGCTGTGTTGCAGTGTGAACAGGGCACAAAGAAAACCATTGTTTCCATGTGCCCTAGCAGTGACTTGGGTTGATCCAATGCAGAAAAATACAAGGGGCAAGGCTGTGATTTGTGGCAGGGATTTGTAAATCTCAGAACTGGGTGGACAAAAATACAAGTTCTTTGCAAAATTTCAATTGTGCCTTTAGCTGTTTACATGCTATTGGCAACACCTGTGACATCTGGTATGTAGGACTTTTTGTACTACTTTTGTAAATCAGAGTACAAGTTCATTTTAATTTGTATGCCTCGGCAAAAGAAAAGATTCAGTACATTTCTGAGATACATGCACATTTTTCCATGTTTTTTTCCCTTTACAAACACTGCAAGTACAAGAAAATACCTTTTTTCTTTTTTGCCAGAAATCCAGTGAGTATCTAAGTTCTTGTTTGAGCTGACAACACCAGGCCTCTGCTGAACTGAAATGCCAAGCAGTGTTGTCTGTCCTACCCAGTTCCTTTCTGCACTGCTTGGGATTTCAGTGTTATCTGCTTAAACCAGAAGTTAGCTCACTTGATTTCTGAATGAGTAAGGCCTCTTTCACACGGGGCAGATCAGTCATGATCCGCCCCGTGAACATCCGCTTGCTCAGCGGGGATAGCTCCGCCGATCCCCGCTGAGCAGGAAGATGACAGGTGCATCGCTGCACAGCAGACCTGTCAGAGCGCCGCTCTCCCCTATGGGGGGATCGGATGATGACGGTCCGTAGTGTCCGTCGTCATCCGATCCGAAAACGGAGGGAAAAGTAGGTTTTTCCTCCGTTACACTTTTCGGATCGGAGCGGGTCGGATGTCAGCGGACATGTCACCGCTGACATCCGACGCTCCATAGGGATGACTGTATGTCCGTTTTTCACCTGAAAACGGATGGATGAAAAACGGACATACGGATCATCCGTGTGAAAGAGGCCTAAACAGGTATTCTTCTGTATTAACAAGGCAAAGGGACAGCGCCTCTGCAAAGGCCCCTTATATTTAAATTGCCTGAACTCACTTGCAGTTCCTACTCCTTCATCACAGTTGCAAATATCGGCTATGAGCAGACAGGTACATGAATTTGGCAAAGTGACAGTGAAGAAAGTTTGACTTTTTATGATTTTTAGCAAGGGAGATATAAAACACTTAATTTCAAGGCTAAAATACATCTGCTCTGACCAGAATGTGAGATCAAGACTGAACTCAGTCTGTCAGGTTGGATTGCTATCTGTTTCCACTCGGATTCACTTGCCCAGGCTGTGGGTATAAGAGTGAAACTCCCCAAAGAGAGACACGGATAGCAGTTTAAACCAGTGCCAACTGTGACCACACAAGAAGAGAATAAGTATTCCTCTACGCAAGTGAAAAATGACTTGTAGCTTTTGGGATGCAAGGTGGGTCGTCCATTTGTTTTAATGTTTTAGTTTGGATACCCAATATATTTTGTGATCAATATATTTAGGCTACAGTTTTACAGAAAGTCAGTGTACTGTAAGGGCTGTTGTGCCAGGAGGATGAAGGAAAGATTTCGATTTTTGTATTGGCCATTGAAGGACACTGCATTTCATAGTCATGAACTAAATGTTTATACTGCCATCAGCAGAAGAGTAGACACAAAATAAAAGGCCAGCCTCTAGGCACCATAATCCCTTATCTAACTATCCTGCCCAGTTTTTCTTAGTGTCCTCAAAAATAGGTTCTCCCTTTCCTGCCCGTGCTCATTCCACTAGGGCAGTGGGTGCCTCTTGGAGGCATCAGCCTTCTGGGTCTCAGGTTTGTAAGGTTGCATTCTGGACTTTGGCAATACCTTTATCAGATTTTATAAGGTGGACGTGTTGGCATCTCTGGATGCCAGTTTCGGTTGCAAGGCAGCTTTGTAAGATTTACCAGTTCTTATAGTGGTTGTAAAGGTTTAAAAAAGATAAACAGGTTACACTTTCTTTCTCTGTGCAATGGTTTTCCACAGAGTAGTCCCAACGCTTCCTATTGCTCCCTCGGCACTGGATTTGATTGACAGCAGTAGGCGCCAATGGCGAGAGGGAGAGTAAGTATTTAGGGGGGGGGGGGGGGTTGCACATTAAAGGTGTTCTGCTCTAATGCAGAGAATGCATTATGGTAAAAACTTGAAGACTTTACAATCACTTTAATTTTCCAGGCTACCAACCTTTTAAAAAGTACAGAAAATACATGTTGATCTTGCCAGAAATACATAAATAGTGTCCTTGTCAATTTCTGTGAGCTTAACGGCAAAAACAATGTTCTCTTTAGTTCGTAATTACTAGGCTGCTCAACCCCTAGGTTGTTTGTCGTCCAGTGAGCATAGCCACCCAGGAAGTTTGGTATTAGCAGGATTACAGGTAAAAATAAAAGGGGAAAAAGCTTGAAAAGAAAAACAAATGCAGGTACCCCATCTAAGGATCGGTAAATTGGAATTGAGGAATAGGTTTTGGGTTTAAACACACTTTAACCAGTTCCCACCCAGCCTATTGGGTGGGAGATTTGACATCCTGGGCAGACATCATATGACCTGTCATGCGCTCCAGCCCGCTGCTGGTACCATGTGATTTCTGTGCCCAATCACAGCAGATCACATGACAATTGTAAACAATAAATGGCTTCTTTTCATGCCATTCATTGTGTACAATTGTGTTGCTAGCACTGATGAGTCACAGTGATCACGTTGCAGGCAAGGCCAATCACAGCCTATCTGTAGCATGTGATTAGCTGTTACCAATCACAACAAAGCACACTGAATTAATCTATTTCATTCAGTAAAATGGTTGCTTATACCAGTGAAATTCACTGGTATAAGCAATCCTTATAAAAAAAAATAATCCTGGTCACTTCCTCAGAGTAGTACAGTGTTACTATGGTCACAGTATGTTAAAAAAAAATCATTAGATACCTGTCTACTTTCCAAAAAAGGGGTCCATTTGGGGATATTTGTACTGTCCTGGTCTTTTTGGGACTCAAGAAATGAGATAGGCCCTCGGTACATCAAGATTGACCTATTTTATATTCCCAGGGATGCACTGATATATCGGCTGCCGAAAGTAGGGTTATTTGCATTTTGCCGATAGAAAAAACAAAAAGGTGCCGATAAAGGCATGCTGTGTTCCATTGACTTCAGTGCAAATTCGCGTCCCATTGTCTTCAGCGCAAAAACGCCAGCCACATTAACCACTTAAATTGGAGTCCTGCTTAAAAAAAAAAAAAATTAAGTCAGCAGCTACAAATACTGCAGCTGCTGACTCTTACTAATCGGACACTTACCTGTCCCAGGGTCCAACGATGCGTTAAATGGTTAATTAAACATTTTTATTTTGTGCACCACTATTCTATACCATAGTTTGTGGACTCTATAACTTTCCTACAGACTAAATAATAAACACTGATTTGGATTATTTTCACCAAAGAAATGTAGCAGAATACAGTTTGGCCTCAATTTATGAAGAAAGATCATTTCTTTGCAAAATTTTATAACAGAAGCGAAGAAAAAGTGAAGTGAATAGCCTCAGGTGATGCACAGAGATGAAACAACTCCTCCTATATACAGTATCTCACAAAAATGAATACAGCCCCCCCCCCCCCCCTCACATTTTTGTAAATATATATTATCTTTTCATATGACAACACTGAAGAAATGCCACTTTGCTGCAATATAAAGTAGTGAGTGTACAGCTTGTATAACAGTGTCAATTTGCTGTCCCCTCAAAATAACTCAACACACAGCCATTAATGTCTAAACCGCTGGCAACAAAAGTGAGTACACCCCTAAGTGAAAATGTCCAAATTGGGCCCAAAGTGTCAATATTTTGTGTGGCCACCATTATTTTCCAGCACTGCCTTAACTCTCTTGGGCATGGAGTTTACCAGAGCTTCACAGGTTGCCACTGGAGTCCTCTTCCACTCCTCCATGACGACATCACGGAGCTGATGGATGTTAGAGACCTTGCACTCCTCCCCCTTCCATTTGAGGATGCTCCACAGATGCTCAATAGGGTTTAGATCTGGAAACGTGCTTGGCCAGTCCATCCAGCCAGAAAAAGATTGAGGGCATGTTCTCAATTTTTTGTTCGGAAAAAGTTCTGATCGGAAATTCCGATTGTCTGTACCAATTCCGACGCACAAAATTCCTACGCATGCTCGGAAACAATTCGACGCATGTTCGGAAGCATTGAACTTAATTTTCTTGGATCGTCGTAGTGTTGTACGTCACCGTGTTCTTGACAGTCGAAAGTTCAACGAACTTTTGTGTGACCGTGTGTATGCAAGCCAAGCTTGAGCGGAATTCCGTCGGAAAAACCATCCAATATTTTTCCAACGGAAATTACACTCGTGTGTACGCGGCATAAGTCTACATCTATGCAATGTGCAGAATTTATAAAGCTTGTCTGAGCTATCAGAAAAAAGGAGCAGATTTGAAATTACACTCAGCAGAGCTCAGTAAGGAGAACACTGAGAGCTGATTGGAGAGAAGGGATACAGCACACAGGAACAGAGCTCAGGCTGTCAGTCAGCTGGAGGTCCCTCCCCTGTCACCTTTTTTCCTCTTAATGTCATGAAAACCTGTCAAAAGTGACAAATACACACTATAGAGGAATATGCTTTGTTCATATTTCAAGTCTGAGGTTTACAGCCAATTTAAGGCTGCATTTATACCTCTGCCTATCTATAGAAGTATGTTATGCTGATAGAAGCGTCAAAGATGCAGCAACAGGATTTTTATCACATTTCACTCATATACATTAGTGGGAATGCAGCCGAAAGTCTGTTGCACACAGGAGTGTAAAATTGCCACATTTTTTTTACTGATCTGAATGTTTGAAACAATGCACGTCTACATAAAGATCGGTAGTAACAAAGAGGAGTACAGAGCCATGGAAAAAAAAAGTAAGGCTTGAGTGCAGTAATTTACATCCATATGGATGTATCCACATGTGTACACGTATATATTGCAACACTGGCAACTAGAAGAGGACGAAGAAGAATGTTTTATTTATATACATACGCACACCTACGCATTTATGTGTGTGTATACACCTAGTCTTAGTCTAGGCCTATTTACACTACATTGGGGGAGAGTTTCAATTCTGTGGAGATTAGGGTTGTCCCGATACCACTTTTTTAGGACCGAGTACAAGTACCGATACTTTTTTTCAAGTACTCGCCGATACCGAATACCGATACTTTTTTTTATGTCAAGTGACAGTGGTTTTTTTTGGATTTTTTTGGGGGGGAAGGGGAGAACTGTGTGTGTGTGTGTGTGTGTGTTTTTGTTTTTTGTTTTTTTAATTTTACAATAATTTTTTTTGTTCTTTATTGCAATATGTGTTGTTTTTTTTTTTTTTTTTTTTTTTTTTTTTTTTTTTAAATCGGCCCTGTTGGGGGGCTTTGGTGAGATATCAGAGGTCTTAACAGACCCCTGATATCTCCCCCTTGAGACAGAGAAGGAGACCGAGGATAGAGATTCCCCAGTCCCTTTCTCTGCAGCCTCAGCTGCACTGAGAATGAATGGAGAGAAGACAGCGGCTCCTCTCCATTCATAAACTGACACATCGTGTTTCAGTTATGTGAATGGACAGAGTCATCTGACTCTGTCCATTCACAAAGGAAGGAGGAGGGGGACAGAGAAGGAGAGGGGAACGGAGGGGACAGCGGAGAGGCACAGCAGAACGGAGGGGACAGCGGAGGGGGACAGAAAAGGAGAGAGGAACAGAAGGGGACAGCGGAGAGGCACAGAGAAGGAGAGAGGAATGGAGGGGGACAGCAGAGAGGCACAGAGAAGGAGAGGAACGGAGGGGGACAGCGGAGAGGCACAGAGAAGGAGAGAGGAACGGAGGAGGACAGCGGAGAGGCACAGAGAAGGAGAGGGGAACGGAGGAGGACAGCGGAGAGGCACAGAGAAGGAGAGGGGAACGGAGGGGACAGCAGAGAGGAACGGAGGGGGACTGAAGGAGAGGGGAAAGGAGGGGGCACGGAGGAGGATGCAGTGACAGTCGGCGGTGACCGATCACCGCTGTATGTCACTAAAGCAGCTGAAAGCCACTGGGGGAGAATCTTGTAACTCCCCCACGCTCCGATCACAGCTGACTTCCAGGTATCGGGGGAAGCATCGGGAGCATTTGCCTGAGTACAAGTACTTGGGCAAATGCTCGGTATCGGGACAACCCTAGTGGAGATCTATAAACACTAGCAAAAGATGCAAAGTATGATGGCAACTAATGCACCCTTTTGCTTTTTAACCATTAAATGAAAAATGATAGTTGACACCTATTTCCTTTCCCTTTGTTTTTACAAATAAGAGGCTGTAAGTGCATGTGCATACACATTTTCTACTACTTGCGACATGGAGTGCATGGTTTGGACCCTTTTCTGGTTCTGACATTTACAACCTTAAAGCGGACCTTCAGTCATTTTTTTCAACTTTCCATCTATTCAATTTTCTGCCCTTGTTTTAACTTTGGCTAGTAAAACATAGTGGTTGGAGGGAAGCTTCAGAATGGCAAAGATGTTTTTATTACACATTATGTGAGCAGACTGCAGTTCCTCTTTGATAAGTGCTTACTCAGGCCTGTTTAGCACGTGATCTGCAAACATATGAGGAAAACTATTACCTAGGTCACTCTTTCTCTTTTTTGCAGATGAGACAAAATTCTTCTTTTTCAGTAATTTTTTTTTTTTTTTTTTTAATAATTGCAAAATGCAGACTGTAACCATTTTGGTGTCTAACATTAGTGGTCAGTGTAAAAGTGAGCACATTCCTTGGTGGTTAGTGCAAAATTGCCCCCTTGCATTGGTGGTTAATGTAGGTGAGAGATCAATCCACCACTTCTCAAGCAACGCCTAGAAACCTCAGGAGGAACCCTAGGGTGACAAAAACTGCTAGACTGTGTGTTTAAGAAGATTTAAGAACACTTTTTGCCTTGCTTTCCACAGGATCTTATACTAACAAGGTCAGAGAACATGCTCTCAGTAGCAGCATATATGAACTACCAGCATTCAGTGCCGTCTTAATAGTATCATGGGCCCCTGGGCAAAGTAATGCACTGGGGCCCCTACTAGGAAGACTGCTTCAAAGCAGGGCGCGCTGCAGCATATCGTGGGTGCAGCTATCTTATGCTACGTATTGGGCATGGCATTTTAGTCTGATTTAGGGAATTCTCACAAATTAAAGTTACCCCACTGTATACACTGACCCACCTTTCCCCTGTACCCACACTGCTCTGACTCCTTTTTTACACTATCTCTGTGCACACTGCCCCCAATCCCCCCCCCCCCACCATTCCAGCCTATCAGTGGCGTGTGTATAAATAAAAATATCTGTACACAATACAGGGTGGGCAGAAGGGGCGCAGTGCAGGGGTTTTTGCTGGCAGGAGAGCAGAAAGAGGTCAGCTATTTCCCTATACCTGCAGTGTACACAGCCGGAGCACACCCTTACACATAGCCACAATATACCGCAGCAGCCCCCTAAATACAACCATAATCTTACCACTGCTGCTTGTGTGGATGGGATGTCTACTGCTCCTATCCCCTGTTGGCCTCCTCTCCTATTCCATGTGATTGGAGCAGTACACATCCTGCCAAAACAAAGAAGCAATAGTAGTAAAATTCTCCATCTTGGGGGGTTCTTCCTTCACCCTCGTATAGTGCCAGAGGAGCACCCAAGACTGTGGGGGGGGGGGGGGGGGGACTGCAGGCACCCCCCCCCCCCCCCACACACACACACACACACACCTGGAGCCCCTGGGCAGTGCCTAGGTTGGCCCGTATGTTAAGGTGGCACTGGCAAAACTGCTGCTTATTATCCTGCATTGCCTTGGGTTTTAGAATACCAATCTGATTGCTCTCCATGCTCTCTGCTTTCCATGCTTCAGTTCCAGTTGTGTTTTGTTTGCTATTGTTTGCAGAGCCCCAACAATAGCAGAAGCCAGATCCTATCACTGATCCTACAGAAGATATGACCAACATTGGGCATAACCATGGACTGTGTCCCACATTTTCCTGGCACAGCTAAGCTTTATAAAACATTGTGAATCCATTGCCCAGGGATATAATACAAGTGCAGATAATGTACATTGCTGTTAAAGCTTCATGCACACAGACATATTGAAATATGCCTTCCTACACTGGATCTTTCTACCAGAATCTGGTATTTTTTATTCCCTGAATGCTGCCTTAAATATGAATCCAAATACCACAATGTGCATGGATATATTGGCTGAAATAAAGCTGCATTCAGAGGCATGAAAAATGCCTGTAAAAGTGCTGTTTTTTCGGTCTGTGTATATGATTACGGTGAGGAATTTTGATGTAGGATGCAATGACCAAGAAAATCTGTATTCTTTTGCAATACATTTCCTTTGGATTGAACCAACTAAAACTACATTGTGGTAAAATGTTTCAACATGGGGCATATAAAAGGGCAGTTCAGATGAATGTGATGCAAAGGATTTAGAATCCTGGTGCCCAGCACGCGGTCCACCGGCTCTGTGTGTGGCCCGATGTGTCCTAGGCTGGGACTGCCATCTGTTGGGCATTTGCTTAACTGCTTCAGCCCCGGAAGATTTTACCCCCTTCCTGACCAGAGCACTTTTTACAATTTGGCACTGTGTCGCTTTAACTGACAATTGCGCGGTCATGCAATGCTTTTGCGGTTTTTATTTTTTGCGTTTATAAACAAAAAAAGCGTCAATTTTGAAAAAAAAAAAATGTTTTTTACTTTTTGCTAGAATATTCTCAAAAATGTTTTTAAAAAACAAATTTCTCCATCAGTTTAGGCCAATATATATTCTTCTACATAATTTTGGTTAAAAAAAATCGCAATAATGAATGAATGAATAAGCGTATATTGATTGGTTTGTGCAAAAGTTATAGCGTCTACAAATATGGGAAAGATTTATGGCATTTTTAATTTTTTTAATTTTACTAGTAATGGTGGTGATCTGTGATTTTTAGCGGCACTGCGGCAGACAGATCTGACACTTTTTGGGACCATTGTCATTTATACATCAATCAGTGCTATAAAAATGCACTGATTACTGTGTAAATTTCACTGGTAGGGAAGGGGTTAACACTAGGGGGCAATCAAGGGGCTAACTGTGTTCCCTAGTTAGTGTTTTTCTAACTGTATGGGGATAGGACTGACTGGGGGAGGAGACATATTGCTGTTTCTACTTAGTAGGAACAAACAATATGTTTCCTATCCCTTGACAAAACCCATGCTGGCTCTCGTGCCCACGATCGGGTCCCCCCGCTGTGCAGCGGGCACGCACGCGCCCCCTGGTGGCTCTTAAACGGGACAACGTAACCAAACGGGATTTCACCCAGCTGTGCCATTCTGCCGACGTATATCTGCGTGAGCTGGTCAGCAAGTGGTTGAAGTGTTTGTAACCCTAAAAAAAAAAAAAAAAAAAAAAAATACAAAATTAGAACCTGTTCCTTGAAAGCATGTTGTACAGCACAGTGCTTGTGCTGTGTAATTTGGCTCCCTGTATCATCTAAAATATCTGACTGATCCTGCTCTCCCCCTGCAAACTGAAGACTGTTTATATGGGCTGCTGAGCCCTGACACTGTGGTCCGTTTATGTGCCTCCATCATCCGCCGCTCTCCTCAGTGTCTGTTCTGATCTCCCCGGCCCTCCCCTCCTGCTAAAATAACTGAGTGTTTGTGCTACAATCTCCTCTGTTATAGTAAATGAGGTGAGGTGCCCCAGTGTATGTGTGGTTTTTTGTTTTTAGCCGTTATATACCTTATTTTATAGAGGCACTCATGTGACCGACTGGCTCTCTCCTCCTCCTGGCTGACCTCAGAGGGGGATTCTCAGCCCCACTCGCCGTAGCTGTCCGATCGAGAGAGGATCTGGTCACATGAGCGGTGCTGTAAAATATGGTATATGGCGGCTTTTTTTTTTTTTTTTAAACACATACACTGGGACAGCTTCACTATAACGGGAGATTGTAGCACAAACACTCAGTGGCTTAACATCCACTTTGCAGATCTGTGTTGGGCACTGAAGCAGACCGTGATGTCAGGTGGAGTGATCTCTGACCAGTGGTCACTGACACCAGTAGTTCCACCTTTCGCCTAAGGACCCATTCACACTATGAACTGCATGTGAATCACACAGGAATGCTGTGCAGTTTGATTTCAGCCATTTCATATGGAATGGGCTAAAATTGCAATGCACTGCACTAAAAGTGTACCATTCTGTACCATTCAATCCGGAGCGGGTGAATGCACTGTTTGTGACCTGTGTTGGGCTGTCGTTATCTTTGCACTGACGTCTGCAGCAGACCATAAGGGCAATGTGATTGGAAACTGACATGGAATGTGGGTCTCCTGCACTGTGTTCTAGTGTGAACGGCCCTTAGGTGCGATAAAGAAGGAGCTGCCTATCTCGAAGCAAGGTACCTCATTGCGGGGGCAGTCCTACTATTGCGTGGCCCTGGGCAGTGTCAGGGGCCACACTTGGGGTCATGTTGACCACCACTGATACAGAGAATGTACTGAGCACTGGCACTGCTTTGTGTCCATGATCTTTACATGTGATCAGCACAATTCATATAGTGTTTAGTGGTGTGCTGTCAGGGAGCAGAGTAACCCTCCTTGTGATGAAGCTATGTGTAAGTTTGGAGGGTTGGGAATGTGGTTTGCTATGATATGGTGTATGTGTAGATTGCTGCAGATGTCAGGGACATGGTGTGTACATATGTAGGATGATGATTTGTTTAGTTAGGGGTATGATGATGATGTGTTTAGTTCGGGGTATGATGTATGTATGTATGATGATGATGTGTTCAGTTAGTGGTATGATGTATGTATGTAGGATGATGATGATGTGTTAGGGGTATGATGTATGTATGTATGTAGGATGATGATGATGTGTTCAGTTAGGGGTATGATGTATGTAGGACGATGTGTTCAGTTGTGTGTATGATGTATGTAGGATGATGATGTGTTCAGTTAGGGGTATGATGTATGTATATATGTAGGATGATGATGATGTGTTCAGTTAGGGGTATGATGTGTGTATGATGTATGTAGGATGATGATGTGTTCAGTTGTGTGTATGATGTATGTAGGATGATGATGTGTTCAGTTGTGTGTATGATGTATGTAGGATGATGATGTGTTCAGTTAGGGGTATGATGTATGTATGTATGTATATATATGTAGGATGATGATGATGTGTTCAGTTAGGGGTATGATGTATGTAGGACGATGTGTTCAGTTGTGTGTATGATGTATGTAGGATGATGATGTGTTCAGTTGTGTGTATGATGTATGTAGGATGATGATGTGTTCAGTTAGGGGTATGATGTATGTATGTATATATGTAGGATGATGATGATGTGTCCAGTTAGGTGTACAGTTGTCACATCACTCTGACAGGGAGCAGTGTGGAAGGTGTAATGTACGGAGATGTCACCAGAGGGCGCTCCAGTGTAGCAGTTGTCGCTCCATCCATCTATCTATGAGGCCCCGGTGGTTTGTGTCGGCTGTTCCATAGACTGTACACGGCACAGTGCTCCCCCCATGGTGGGGTGCATGTCGGGATGATGGGGAGCCGTTGTAGTGTGAAGAAGGGAGCGGTGTGCGCTGTGCGGGCGGAGGAGCAGATGATGAAATCCATGTCCCTCGCTCTCTCTCCCGGTGCTGAAAGGGTTGCTGGGAAGAGAGTGGGCGTTCCCGTTGTGCGGCCGGGCCAATGGGCGCCCTCTGCATAGATTATGTAAATGAGGCCGGCTCTCAGCTGAGCCTGGGAAGCGCTGAGCTGGGACATTTCTTCCCGCAGCATCCTGAGGACCAGAGCGGCTTCATGTCCGCGGAGCGCCCCTCGTCCTGGGCCGGACATGTAGAGCGGAGGCCGCCATGGATCTAGGGGTGTACCAGCTCAGGAACTTCTCCATCTCCTTCCTCTCCTCCCTGCTTGGCACAGACACAACCGCACCCCTTACACTAGACAGCAGGTACATTCTAGGAGGGGGACTGTCATCACTGCCTGTCATCTCTATGGTGACCGCACGACTCATCGCCATGTTTTTTTTCTCTTTCAGCTCCTCCGGTGCCAGCGTGGTAGCCATCGACAACAAGATCGAGCAAGCCATGGTAGGTGCAGAGAGATCGGAGTGTGTGGTGTGCCCCCCCCCCCCCCCCTCTCCCCACCATTTCCTCTTTGTTATTGGAGCGATGCCCGGAGCGGTGCGGCTCCTCTCTCTCTCACGCGATTCCCTCATCGCTGTTACTAGGCAGGAGGAGAACCTTTAACTCCCGGCTATAAATAGCTCGCTCCTCCATTGGTCCGACCGCAGCCAGGGTGGGCGGGCTGAGATGGGCTCTGCTGATGACGTCATGGACTTTAGAGGAAAACACTATGCGGCAACCTGCTCTGATCAGACTAGCTGCAGCCGGTGTGTGCCGACATCCCCGCTATTGTCCTCCTCCATCATCATCATCAGTGCCCAGCAATACCCCAATACACACCTACAATTGTCATTACCTGCAAGAATGACATCATATGCACCCCCTGACATGTCCTAGATTTTATATATATTATAGGAAATGTGTTTATATATGTACAGCGCCCTCCTTTACTTAGCCATGTAATCCGGTGTACTGATCTGCACCACTACAATTTGTATTGTGGAAGGAAAGCAACCTTCAGTGTAGATATGAAGCAGTACAGTAATGCTCAGCTTCTCCTGTGTGTGTGGCTGCCCCTCTATATCTTACTATATATATATAATGTGTGATCTACCCAGAACAACCTAAAGTACCCTTTTGCTTGGAGCAGTATAGAGGTTGCTGTTCTGACTTCTTTCTAAAAATGACAATTTTATGGCTTCAGTGCAAACCTGAACCAATCATACATAAAATAAGGCAGAATCCTCTACCTTTTTGTATTTTTCCAATCAGTTACTCAGAAATGATCAACGTCAAAGCAGCATGACAGCCAGGCAGCTTGCATTTTCAGGGAGGTCAGCGATGGTAGCCTATATATTTCTCTGACCGGTTTCCTTGAGCCTGGGTTCACACACATGCAATGCAGGAACCAGAGCAATTTCAGTGCGGGTTCCCACGTCGCATCTTCCTCGCAGTTCAAACTGCCCTCTGCAAACTGCTGTGGGTCTCAATACATTGTTAATGACACCCCCAGATCAGATCGCAGTGCGAACTGTGGATTCGGACAGGAATCTGATCACAAAGGTGTGAACACACATGCGATCTGATTCCAGTGCGTGGGACAAAAAAAAGGTTCTGACGCATTTTTGTGCAAATGCAATGCAAATTCAGCCATACAACTGCATGGCTGAATTTGCATCACACAGATATCACTTGTGATCTGCACAGCAATGTGGTGCGAATCACATGCAATGTCTGTGTTCGCAATAGTGTGAATCCAGGCTGAAAGGGGTTCTAAGGGTAGAAGGTTGATTTTGCCTTTAAAGTGATTGTAAACGATTCCCTTGTAAAACAACCCATTCAGTTTAAAATTGAAATGAAAGGCAGAACATTTTTGTATAGATAGAAAAAAAAGTCTATATGTGTGTGTGTGTGTGTGTATATATATATATATATATATATATATATATATATATATATATATAATTTATATTTATTACACATTCCCTCTGTTCACAGCTGCATAAGAGCTGGGGGGAAGAGAAGCAGCAGCACACTGAGCTTCCCAGTGAATAACTGTGCAGCAAAGGCGTGTCAGGGCATGTCTGTTCATTGGAGCCTGAGCAGCCTGAGTTCCTGTCATATCACAGTGTACCATTCTGCCTAGCATGGTCAGTTTTTAACAGGAAAGCAGAGGGACGGGCAGGAACACCAGGGATTTCACATAAAGCGGGCCCAGCCACACTGTGTGTCAGTGAAGTGAGCCCACACGAGTGTCCCTATATCAAGCTGCTTGCTATGGGGGGTGGGGGGAAGAATCGGGGCTGCTATGTGCAGAACCACTGCACAGAGCAGGCTAGTATGATTTTTGGCTTTTTTAGCTTACAGTGGACCAGACGAACTAAAAAATTGTGAACAGGCAGACTCGTCTTAAGTGCAATAGAATAGACATACCCGTCTGTGCGCAGTCTTTTTTTTTTTAATGTACACTGAACTGTACTTGCGCAGCTCAGTGTACATTTTCAGCCGGATGGCTGTATGCCAGAATAAATGGACTTCTGCGCATGCACAGGAAGTTACATCATCCCTCAGCAGCCAATCAAGATAGCTGAAGACCTGGCACCCAGATGATGGTGGTGAGAGACCTCATGGATGTTGGATCATTTGGGGGGAGGAGGGTATTTTAGGAGTTTAGTTCAGTGTTAAGCAGCTATCTTATGTTTTCATTGTTTCTGTCTACTATGATAACTAGAGATGCACAAGGGTAATGGGCAGTATTTATTTTTTTTATTTAACCCTAAGTTTCATCCCTACTTCCAAACCTATTTGTTTCCAAAGCAGAGTCCTCCTATCTAATATCACATTTTATTCCCTACATCTGGTTCCCTGAACATTAAATGTATTTTTTGTTGTGCAGGATTTGGTTAAAAGCCACCTGATGTATGCAGTTCGAGAAGAAGTGGAGGTATTAAAGGAGCAGATCAAGGAGCTGATAGAGAAGAACTCCCAGCTGGAACAGGAAAACAATTTGTTGAAGAACCTGGCAAGTCCAGAGCAGCTTGCCCAGTTCCAAGCGCAGCTCCAGAGCGGCTCCCCTCCCTCTTCATCTTCATCCTCACAGCCTGTAACAGGCACCCCAGCCCCCGCACTGCCAGCCTCACAAAGCTCCGGGCCCTCCGCATAGCAGCTTCATCTCGTAACAAGTCATCACAAATGGGGCCTGATCCACCTTGATTTGACACCACTATGACCATGAATACTGAAGAGGACTGGAACGATACCTATAGTAGAAGTCTGACGGGAGCTCGCTTCTGAGTGCTTTAATGCTTGGACTTTGACATTTACAGAGGAGGTGACCAACATTTCACCCTTCTTTTATTGCTATGAAGTGTCCTAATAATTTCAGTGACTGCAAAACTCATAAGATTCTCTCTCTTGGATGTGCCTCTGATCTACACTTCATATTTAAGGAGCAGGTGCCGAATGTGCCTCCCACTCTTCTCCGGCTTCCAGCTTGGTTGCACACCTCCCCCCTTTTCAGTATTAGAGCTCTTTTCACTCCACCTCCTTTTCATACTTGGACTCCAAGGAAATACTTCTTTCAAGGCGTGTTGCATTGGAAATGAGCCGTTCTGCTTGGACAGTCATAATGTAAATATACCTAGCACTGCATTGTATGCAAGCTGTGATTCCTTCATTTTTTGTTTTTTTTTTGTTTTATAAATATTTTATTTTCATTTTATCTATGTAACACGCTCCGCTGTACATGATGCAAGTATGTTCAGGTGTAAAGGTGGCACAGTAGTGGATTGATTTGGACAGGAAATGGCCCAAGATTTTTTTTTTTTTGTTTTTTTTTTTAATGAGGGAGCTTTCCACCACAAGGACACCACCTTCCCTATGGGTGAAACCATTGAAGTGTACTTCTACTGCTTGAGCCCTTCATTTGCAATATCTGCTATTGATACAATAGGATCTGTTGTGAGAAGATGCTGTTGGAAACTAGGATTATTATTATTATTATATTATTATTATTATTGTTTCAATGAAGTTTATTTGCCTACTGTATATTTGTGTATGTAGTGTAAGTACTCTGTAAAATAGAACTCTTGTAAGTACTATTTAGGTTGTACAGATTGAAATTTAGTTCCATTGGCTGAACGGAAATGTTTTGATTCCCTTTTTTTTTTTTTCTTTCCTTTTTTTTAATTTTTAAAGCTGCTAGCTCTTTAGGAGTCAGATGGACTCTAGATGCACGTTTAATCTGGCACTAAAGGGTTTAGCCATGAGCACACCTGCACAACTGTTTAGGACATAGAAGTAGCTAGACTATGGCTCTCCTGTTATTGTTGACGTTCAAGTCTCATGGCATGCTCTGCAGCGTGAAGACGCATGCTGGGATTTGTGGTTGAACAAGAACATGAAAGCCACAGGATGCAAATACACATTAGGACATGGCAGATTCACGCCACTTGTATTCTTTCTCAAAACTTGCTTCGGCTGAGAATCTTTTCAAGCAAACAACAGTTCACCAATTTTTTTTTTTTTCTTTTCTGTTTTGGTTTAAACACTCCAGATACTGACCACTTTCTGCTAATCGAAAAGAATATACGAGCTGTAAGTTAGTATGCATACGTTGTGCATGTTCTCTAAACAGTTGTAACACGTCATTGTATTTAACTGTTGCACTTGTCAACTTTCAATAAAGCATACATTGTTGGTAAAGAAATGCTTTCCTAAATTAGCTGACTCTCGGGGCCCATAAAATTACCTTGGACAGTGTTTTTCTATAGACTAGCCTTTTATGTCGAATTGGCAAAGTCCGAGATTTGCATCAAGCCAGTTTTATGGCCTCATGCAAGCTTTGCACTTGCTTCTTTGTGCTTGAATCCTTTCCGTTATGGTATATTCTATACAGACAAGTTGAATTTTCCTTTGGAAATAAGCTGTGTTGGCATATTCCAGCATGCAGACAGTCAGGGCTGTGCTGCTGAGCTTAGTAGATTTAGTATGAAACACGTATTCACTTAGCAACAAGCCCCACCCCTGACAGCGAGCTGCGAAGGGTTTCCCGTGCACACAGCCTGCAGGCACATGAAGATTACATGGAAAATATTGCGTGATTTTACAAATCCTGAGAGTCGAAGTGTGTTGGCATGAGACTTCAAAGCTTATTACAGTTGCCCTATTGTAAAAGCACCTCTGTAATCTTCATTAATTGCCGATGATTTTTTTTTTTCCAGACATCAGAAATCTCATACTATATTTGGCAGTCTGCCTCTCCAAATAATTTGAATGTTCCATTTTTTTTGCTGCCCCAGGGCGTGGTTACGCTTTTCAGATTTATTTTTAGCATATCAATCATTCTCCGGATAATTTCTTCTGAGCATTTAGTGTGTCCTATATAGGAAGATACAGGTCTAAATGTGAAGACCTAGCATTTATAATACGTTGGGTTGAAACAGTGTGGGTTTTTTTAATTTTTTTGTTTTTTTTATAAACATTTTTTACAAAACTTTTCCAGGGATTCTCATATTTTTTTAATCCAATTTGAAAAAAAGGGGAAAACTGTGGGAATGTGTGGAAACCTGTATAGATAGACTCCCGATGTAACCTACATGTGCTTACTGTTAGGGTGGGGGCATTGAAGTGGAACCTTAGAATATTATGTCCTGCTAGATCACTTCAGGCTGGCCCCCTTTCCAGGTATGGCTGTAAAATAAAAAATGTGTCTACTGTTTAAAATCCAGTAATACATCCTTACCCTGCTCTGCACATGCTCGGTTGCTCTCCATTTTTAGACACTGCCGAATTTGTTGAGGCTGATCTGCTGACAGCCTAAAAGCGGTATTACATTTTCCCATCCTTTACAGCCAAGGAAGCTGCTTCTGTTTGATCTGTAACTGCCATGGTGCTGCACATGTGATCAGTTATGACATCAGCCATTTGATTGTTTAACACAAGAAAATGTGACAGCATTCCAGGAATGTAACTTTTTTGAAACCGTTCAATTGTTGGGTTTAGTTTCACTTTATTATTTACTGCTGCTCAGGAGCTCTGCTTTTTTATTAAAATGGCAGCCTCCAACAAGAAGAAACAGGAGCAATGCTGGAGACAATATACAGTACACACTAATTTAATTTTGATAGCATAATTATTAATGTGGAATGTATGTTCTTTGCTAAAGAACACTATTGTTTATCAAGTTGTTATAGGTAAAGTTCCGCTTTAAGAACCTCTGGATTTTTATTGATGGCTGTGTCCTTTTGGGAACGTTCCTGTGTTGTCACTGGGAACGAAGAGGCATCTCTTCAGCATAGAAAAAGGGTTTTCAAAAGCTCCATACCTACAAAAAACATAAAGGAACTTTTGCCTCTCCTGCTGCCTGTTTCACCGAAAATCTCTCCAATGTTGAGTATACCCTATGTCTTCCGTGACAGACTCCTCAGAAGTGTCCATCTTCTCGGTTTTCCACAGGGCTCAGTGATTATTCCTGCTGACCTCCAAGTCACTACTGTATCCTGTAAAGAGTGGAGGTCTCAGGAGACATTTAATCCAGGGATTACTCAACATTGCAGTGACATTTGGTGGTGCATGTAGTAGCAGGAGAGGTTAGTATTCATTTGCTTCTGGGTCACTTACAAAAAGTTCCTCAAACGCTCTGTACCTGCAGAGTCACTTTACCTGATACACGAATGTTTGTAAAATACAAGTACCAGTATTATACAGTGGGGCAAAAAAGTATTTAGTCAGCCACCAATTGTGCAAGTTCTCCCACTTAAAAAGATGAGAGAGGCCTGTAATTGTCATCATAGGTATACCTCAACTATGAGAGACAAAATGTGGAAACAAATCCAGACAATCACATTGTCTGATTTTTGAAAGAATTTATTTGCAAATTATGGTGGAAAATAAGTATTTGGTCAATATCAAAAGTTCATCTCAATACATTGTTATATATCCTTTGTTGGCAATGACAGAGGTCAAACGTTTTCTGTAAGTCTTCACAAGGTTGTCACACACTGTTGCTGGTATGTTGGCCCATTCCTCCATGCAGATCTCCTCTAGAGCAGTTATGTTTTGGGGCTGTCGCTGGGCAACACGGACTTTCAACTCCCTCCAAGGGTTTTCTATGGGGTTGAGATCTGGAGACTGGCTAGGCCACTCCAGGACCTTGAAATGCTTTTTACGAAGCCACTCCTTCGTTGCCCGGGCGGTGTGTTTGGGATCATTGTCATGCTGAAAGACCCAGCCACGTTTTCATCTTCAATGCCCTTGCTGATGGGAGGAGGTTTGCACTCAAAATCTCACGATACATGGCCCCATCCATTCTTTCATGTACACGGATCAGTCGTCCTGTTCGCTTTGCAGAGAAATGGCCCCAAAGCATGATGTTGCCACCACCATGCTTCACAATGGGTATGGTGTTCTTTGGTTGCAACTCGACATTCTCTCTCCTCCAAACACGACGAGTTGAGTTTCTACCAAACAGTTCTACTTTGGTTTCATCTGACCATATGACATTCTCCCAATCCTCTTCTGGATCATCCAAATGCTCTCTAGCAAACCTCAGACGGGCCCGGACATGTACTGGCTTAAGCAGGGGGACACGTCTGGCACTGCAGGATCTGAGTCCCTGGCGGCATAGTGTGTTATTGATGGTAGCCTTTGTTACGTTGGTCCCAGCTCTCTGCAGGTCATTCACTAGGTCCCCCCGTGTGGTTCTGGGATTTTTGCTCACTGTTCTTGTGATCATTTTGATCCCACAGGGTGAGATCTTGCGTGGAGCCCCAGATCGAGGGAGATTATCAGTGGTCTTGTATGTCTTCCATTTTCTAATTATTGCTCCCACAGTTGATTTCTTCACACCAAGCTGCTTGCCTATTGCAGATTCAGTGACTGAGGTTGTGGACAGGTGTCTTTTATACTGATAACAAGTTCAAACAGGTGCCATTAATACAGGTAATGAGTGGAGGACAGAGGAGCCTCTTAAAGAAGAAGATACAGGTCTGTGAGAGACAGAAATCTTGCTTGTTTGTAGGTGACCAAATACTTATTTTCCACCATAATTTGCAAATAAATTCTTTCCAAAATCAGACAATGTGATTGTCTGGATTTGTTTCCACATTTTGTCTCTCATAGTTGAGGTATACCTATGATGACAATTACAGGCCTCTCTCATCTTTTTAAGTGTGAGAACTTGCACAATTGGTGGCTGAATAAATACTTTTTGCCCCACTGTAGCAGATGTAAAATGAAAATTCAAACTGGCTTTAAAAAGTCTAAAAAGCACGAGGGTGGATAGAAGTTTTAAGGCTCAAATATTCTTTCAGTTTGTATTGGCTGAATACATTCCAAGTGCGTCAAAACCAAAGTTGATTATTGTTGTACAGTTAGTTTTGTTTCTAAAGCAGCCACATCTTCAGTGGAAAAGCTGTTCATCGGATGCCATCAGGTACAGAGTTGGAATCCTTGCTCTGTGTGGAAGTAGTGGTCTCTCTGCAAAGGTCTAACCTCATCTCCAATTGAGTCAGGCCTAAAGCCCCTGCAATTTGCAAACCCATGCTGCCTGTTGATTGGTGAGCTCTGACTCAGCAGGGAGTGTACTGGACCTTCTCCAAAGAGACCACTGCTTCAACACAGAGCAAGAATCTCTGTTGGCAAGCTGGCAGGGTCAGGCTTTTCTATTCAAGCTGTGACTGACTTTTAGTCAGTTTTATTTAAAAAAAAAAAAGAAAAGTCTAGGCACACCTCTTGGTTTGATGCACCTGGAATGCATTTGTCTAATTTAAGCTGAACGTTCAATCAAGCATTTTGAATACATAAAGTTAGTTAAAGCTGTGATAAGCAAATCATGTTTATATGATTTAATTCGAATGAAAGTGACTTAGAGCCATGGCATGCATATGCTGGGGGTTTTGATTCCGTGTGCAGGGAATGTAAAGAACATTGGTGCCCACAATGCAGGTGCTGAAGGTCTTGAGACATACTCAACCTCTCAAAACCAATGTGTCCCAAGGCTTGTTTATGACATTGGCTGGCTAGGTTTATTAACCGCCTAACTACCCTTCCCCTTAAAGTATACCTGTGCTTAGGCTATGAATATTAACGTTTAAACATATACTTAAAGTGGAACGTTAGTCTGAAAATGAAGTCCTGCTAGATAACTTCAGGCCGGCCCCTTTTGTAGGTATATGTAAAACATGAAAAATAAATGTCTAATGTTTATAATCAAGTAATATTTTGTCTCACCCTGCTCTGCACATGCTTAGTTGCTCTTTATTTTTAGGCTCTGCTGAATTTGTGGAAGCCGATCTACTGATAGACTTAAAGCGAAATGAAACCCTCCTATCCTTTAAAGCCAAGGAAGCTGCTTCTGTTTGATCTGTAACTGCCATGGTGCTGCACATGTGATCAGTTATGGCACCAGCCATTTAATGGTTTGACAGTTTGAGGAAAAAGCAAATGTGATAGCAATTCCAGCATTCCATGAATGTAATTTTTTGAAACTATTAAATCGATGGGTTTAGTTCGGCTTTATGGTTTACTGCCATTCAGGGGCTATAGGCTTCAGCAAAATGTCAGCCTCCAGGAAGAATACTGGAGGCAATGTTGGAAGCGTAATCATTGTGGAATGTACGTTCCTTTCTAAAGAACGTTATTTTTTATCAAGTTGTTATGGGTAAAGTTCTGCTTTAACAAACGGTAAAAGCAAGCACTAACTTTTCTAGCTGTTTGTAATGTGAAGTCATTTATCCCTAAAGATCACAACAATAAACTCTGCAGTTGAGTTTCAGTTTGTTCTTAACAGCTTGCTGGCACCTGGTGTGGTATGAGTATATCACAAGGTTGCCAGGCTTTTAAGGTTCTGCTCTCTATGACCCCTTTCACACAGAGGTATTTTTCAGGCGCTTTTGGGCTAAAAATAGCGCCTGAAAAAATGCCGCCCCCCGCATCCCCAGTGTGAAAGCTTAAGTGTTATCACACTGGGGTGCTGCGCTGGCAGGATGTTAGAAAAAGTCCTGCAAGCAGCATTTTTGGGGCGGTGGAGGAGCGGTGCATGCACTGCTTCTCCACCACTCCTGCTTGTTGAAATGAATGGGCACCGCTGCTGAAGCTCCTGCAAAGCGACAGCGGCGATACACGGCGCATTTAACCCTTTATTCAGCTGCTAGTGGTGTTAAAAGTGCCCCGCAAGCGGCCGAATAGCGCTGCTAAAACAATGGTAAAGCGCCACTAAAACTAGCTGCGTTTTACCGTCAACGCCTGCCCGTCCCAGCGTGAAAGCAGCCTATAGAAAGCTAAAATTTGTCCATTCACACCAGATGCTGTAGGACTGCGCTGGATGGTTATTCCAGGGCAGACCCAACGCAAAATGCCTCATCTCCTGTGCGCTCAGTTCACACCACTGCATTGCGGTGGTGTGTGGGCATGATGCTCTAAAAAAAATGTACTTCATGCACAACCCTTCCTTTCCATATACATATAGGAATGGAGACGTGAGCATCTCATTTAAAGTCCCAAACCATTTCCCATTTACATTGATAGGGATGGAGGTGTGCTGTGTGGCCTTTTTTTTTTTTTTTGTAGCTCACCACCCAATAGAACTTTATAAAATGTCTGTGTGACATTTCAATAAAGCATGTTAAAAAAAAAAAAAAAAAAATGAACAGTGTGGTGATCCCAGCGGACCACATGCCCCACACTATCCTCTGGTGTGAATGAACCCTAAAGTGGAACTAAACCCTCCACAACTCACCCCCCTCCAGCGATGTGTCTGTGAGCTTCCTTGCCAATGCAGACATCTTCCCAGCTTCTTCTGGGATCAGGGTCTTTTGCCATCTTCATTGGCTGGCATGGCTTAACCCCCTTACAAGCACCTAGGCATTCATTAGTCCCAGCACCAAGGTGTGCTAAGAATGTACACTGTGCTGTGCATGCAACTGCAATAAAAATCCTTCCTGCTTGCAAGTTTGAATTTCAGGGATAAGTTCTGCTTGAAGGTTGACTTAAACCTGCCCTAACCCTTAAAAGAAATGTGTAATGAAAATGTGGGGGGCTGCAACAACAGACCTCAATTCAATGATAAGATCTGAAACAAGCAAACGGTGAGAACTCCTATGCACAGTTGTTATGGGGCCGCATCATTCATTCACAGAGGCCCGAGGTCTGTGAATGAATGAACTACAGGTACCAACATCCTTTGCAGCTGTCGGCTTGTAGTTCTCAATGCACTTACCAGGGCCCTGTTGAGCGGTTTAAGTAGTTAATTGATTTTTCCTGTCTTTGTAAAACTGCCTGCCCATGGGATGTACAGGCAGACAGCTTACATTGACAGTTTGTAGGAGTCCTGCATTGCACCTGCAATCTGCTGATCGCCGGTAATATGCTTTCAAGGCTCCTACAAAGAAAAAAAAAAATAAATGTACTCTTTTTTTTTTTTTTTTTTTTTTTCTATTTTTTTTTTTTTTTTTATAAAGGTGAACTTATTATTTAAAGCTGAACTCCAGGCATAAACATTTAATTATTTTTCATTACGTCCATTTCTACTTTTACCAAATATGTTCTTTCTTTTTCAAGGCAAGCAAGCAGTGGTCACTGATAAATCTTTGGAATGCAGCATTTCCAGGGCCCATTTTAGATTAAAGACTGGTGGTCGCTGTGCCCACTGTCTCCCTGGGCCATTGGTCTACAATTTAACCACTGTAGTTTTGTTGTGTAATTTTAAAATGCCTCTTGCAATAGAGAGTGGGATCCAGGTGTCCCAGAATCTCGGTCTGGCCCACCCTCTCTCACTGCATATGGACTGGCAAGGAAATTCCTGGTCTGTCCTGCTTACCATTACATCTTACAACCACAATCCTGCCCGCTTGTACGATGAGAGTTGTGGTCTAAAATAGTGCAGTCAAACACAACAGGAAGTGATAATGATGCATCCTCGCTCATGTTGTCTGGGAGTAGCTGTTTTTTTGCTGTATACAGCAATGATGTCACCAAATGGAAATGGCAGCTCTCGTATTTAAACCTGTCTGGATGGCATTATTACGGAGAGCAACATACTGTAATTTAGGATTAAAAGCATCCCCCTGTTTATTAGGCTTCACCTAAAGCTACCATCAGGAAGTCACAAAAACCATAAAAGTTAAATGCCACATGCTTAGAGACACAAGGAGGCAAGGAAAAAGAGCAGCCAACACTGCACAGACAGTTGTGGTTACTCTGAACTTTCAACAGTGGCCTGGGTGCCTTTCATTTTTGAGAAAACCTATGGTAAAATACAAATGTAGGCTGCGATTGCTAGCTAATCTTTGTGAAAATGCTAGTTACCTAGTTTGTATCTGTCCTTAATACGTTTGAATCACTGATCTGAAGCAAATATAAAATTTGTTTTTACTTTCACTTTTGGCCTTGTTTCATGTCTGTGGTTGCAGCCAGGCAACTAGCATTTTCATAAGGGGAGTAACAATGTCTACCCCTCAATTTTTTTTTTTGTTTTCTCATGGCAAGTGTACATCAAAGGGAGGCATGTTTTATTTCTGTCATATTTCAATTTTTGCTGCTTTTTAACACCACCATTTGATTGAAGTCTATCATGTGACATAAAAAAAAAGACCGGGAATGACTTCCTTACTCTGACATAGGGAAAGTCTGGGAAAGCCTCCTTCAATTGTACTGAAAGTTTGTTTATAGCAGTGTACATACACTTCCCGGACCACACTACAGTGGATCTTGCATAGTTTTCAGAACACAGGATAACAGGGGCTGCACAACAGTATTCTGATTCACCAACAGCAGACGGGAAAGCCAAACAGAGCAATACAAGACGCATCAGAAACCCAAACAGGGTTATTGAGGGTGCCCTCCAAGGCTAGCAAGAAATGTTGGACCAACAACTGTAAAGCTGACTATAGATTTTATTTTTTCATTCAGCCAGCAAGCGAAGTGGATGGGACATTGCATTCTGACAGTGGGACCAGCCTCTGTCAGAATACGATTGGCATCTGCAGCCACTAATCGAGGAAATTTCCCAGCATGTCCCCCTCAACAGAAGTCGATAAAATTTTTGATTGCAACCTAAATTGCTCAAAATCTGCGAACCTGTAGATCACTTCTCCTTGCCATCTTTGGACCCTAATAGAAATGAACGAGGTAATCTGGATGGCCGCACACCGGACAAGATAACAAGTGCCTTTATTGATAAAACCGGATCATGGAATACACATGACACTGTGACAGGAACGTACAGGAATCAGCTGACACTGCAGTTATGAGTAAGCACGTGTCATAAGTGTGAAACGCGTCAGTTGATTCCTGTACGTTCCTGTCAGTGTCATGTGTATTCCATGATCCAGTTTTATCAATAAAGGCACTTGTTATCTTGTCCGGTGTGCGGCCATCCAGATTACCTCGTTAATTTCTACTCATCTCAGCATCAGCCAGCACCTGGGGCTCTTTTCCTTTGGAGGATTTGAATATTTTCATCGGTCTATCAGCCTAGACATACCTGAGCGGTGGAGTATTTTTCACTTGGCTTGAACTTTTGGATCCTAATAGTCTGACTAACTTGTTGACCCAAGTCTGTGGGGGGGGGGATAAGTGCTAGCTCTCACTCTCATCATCTGTCTTTTAATCCCCCTTACTTGTTCTCTCTTTTTTTTGTTGGTTTTCCTCTTGCAACCAAATTTTCCCTAAAGCTTCTGGTTCTTAAAACCCCTCCTTTAATGTATGAAGCTTGTATATTGTGGACACAATCTTATGAAGAAGGGTCCTTGGATGTTTTCGAATTAAAGGTTGAGCTTGGGTTTTGTTTCAATCTGTTACTTTTCTTCTTAAAATAATAAGAATTGAACGGAAATTCAGCCAGTCCTTGCTGAACTATGGCCAGCTTTAGTAAGATTGGGCAGAAAAGGAAGGTAAATGAGAAAATGGACAGAAAGGGTAGGGCAGCAAAGGGCCAATGGGTCAGTTCCTCCTCAAAGCTAGATATGAGATAGAGGTGTACATAAATAAGAGTACATGGGTCCAGAGTTGGAAGTTCGTATCGGAACCAAGGTTCCCAAACTTTAAGAAATCTCTACTGGGAGTTGGTGGGAATGCTGGAAAACTTTAACAAGCAATATATTCATGTGCATTTTGACTTCTGGTAGGTCAACTCTAGGTTTTTTTCCATGATTTGACAATTATTTGGCTGCGATAAAAAGAAACACGCTTTTGTTGCACAACTGTAAAGTCCAGAACTCGGTATGGATAAGACCAAAAAGAGATTCGTTTTGGGCAGGTCCACCAGAGGACAATCCCCTTTCTGACCACAGCCTCTACAGCAGGGATATGCAATTAGCAGACCTCCAGCTGTTGCAAAACTACAAGTCCCATCATGCCTCTGCCTCTGGGTGTCATGCTTGTGGCTGTCAGCCTTGCTATGCCTAATGGGACTTGTAGTTCTGCAACAGCTGAAGGTCCGCTAATTGCATATCCCTGCTCTACAGCATCTATCATTGTAGGATAGAAGGGCTTTCGATAACAACACCGGTACCCAGTACCATCGTAATTGAACCTTGTAAGCGTATTTAAGTTTATTGGTTTTGGATGGGCATTTCGCTATTCTGGACCAAGGCTTACTTCAATTCTTGAGAGATATTAAATGTTTGAGGTCTTGCTTCTAGAGTCCCACATAGAAGGGTGAGGGTGTGTGGTGAGCAGGTATTTGTGGCCAAGTAAATGAAGGAGTTGAGTTTAAACCTCTTCAACATGTTACACCCATATTTAGGGTGTAACATGTTGATAAGCAAACTTCTTGAAAACCCAGACTGCCCTCCCCTCCTCGCAGCTGTGTGGGGCTCTACTTGCAAAGCTGTTTCGTTCATTCACCTGTGATTAAATTAACTACAAGTCATGTCTGCCACTGTGGCAGTAAGGGTGGTAGTTCTCAATAGAACACAAGTGCGATGACCCTTCCTCCAGCTCTCTAGCTGAAAGGCTGTACAGAGGTATGGACAGAGAGCTGGAGGCAGAGCCTGCAGAAGCCTGGCATTGCACCCACCATTAACAGATAGCGGGTACAATGCTTTGGAGGCTCTTCTGTAAAAATAAACGCACATTTTTCTTCCTACAAAAAATGTGATGTTCATTTTTTTTTTTAAGGGTCAACCTAGCCTTTAAGGCATTCTGGCGTGTGAAGTGAAAATGATCCAGTTTCTGAGCTTTCTTGGTATCAGTAGCACTCTGCCAGGGGGACATTCTGATGTTCTTGTAATCCTGATCACAAAAAGATGCGCTGAGAAAATGATGGACATGTGAAAATCTCTGCAGCCACTAAGCGAAGGACCTAGGATTCTCCATCCCCAGTGCGAAAAGAGGATTATTGGAAATTAGCAAGAGATGTAGGAATGGGAACCAGATTTTTGCCAGATACTGGACCTTATCTGATACTTTCAGGATATGAGGGAAGGAGTACCCGTAACACAGTGATCGGGATAGGATTGCATTATAACGAGCATGGAGGGATTGGGTCAGCCTTAAAATATTTTACTACAATAATAATAATACGCAGTCACATACCAAACACCACACCTGGATTTTTGTCTTCAGATTTACCAAAACCATGTAGTGTAAGGGTCTGCCCGATTGCATACAAATTGAAACTCTTAAGGTGTGACCTCATAGTATATGGTTTTCTGCAGAAAATCTAATAGTGTGCATGGGGTCTAATACAGGTGTGGTGTTTGGTATGTGACTGCGTATTATTATTATTATACACGATTTATATAGTGCCAACAGTTTATGCTTTACAATGTAGAGGGGGACAGCACAATTACAGTACAGTTCAATACAGGAGGGCCCTGCATTAGGAGCTAATTGAAAAGGACGGAACACACAAAATTGCATGTACAAGTCTAAATGGGCCCTTAATATCTAATAAGCAGGCATGAGGTGGAAAGGGGACAGGAAACTGTAACATTAAACAAAGAAATGAGGTTGTCGCCTATCCAACTGTAAAGGGTGGCAGTGTACATCTAAAGACTGGATAAACACAATTACTCCAGGTAGGTTAAACAGAAAACTTATATTTTACAATCTATTTAGTTGATTGCTTAACATTCATCATTCATTTCTGTTCTCTGAGCTGAATACTGTGACTAGTATATGATTGCTGAAGGTTATTACATTAAGTAGACATGACAGCTGTGTGTGGCAATTAAGTGTGTTAATATGTTAAGACCACTCACCCGCAAACAATGCCCAATGACTTAAGAGCGATTAGCAGCTGCAACTGGTTTATTCTCTTTTGTCACATACAAATATAAATGTAGAATTAGTTATCTTCTTTATTTCTTGGAACTCTGGCACAGAACATAGAGTGGTGTATTTTTTTTTTTTTTAGCCAAAAACTTACAGTGGGGCTCATTTCTGAAAACTGAGCGATTAATAATACTTAGAACAGCCTTTCCTAACTAAGGTTCCTCCAGAGGTTGCAAGGGGTTTCTTGCAGTTCACAGCTTTCAGTGCTGCTCTACAAGTGCTGCTCCCCTGAACTTTCGGTCTTCAAGAGCAAGAGTGCAGTCTTCATCCAGTCTGTTAGCTTGGAGCAGGGGAGTGCCCCACCATCCTAGGCTACGGGGCTGTGTGCTTCTATTGTATACGTTGTAGGGAGAGACAACTCTAGTCCCTGCATGCATGGGTGGTTTCATCATATGATGCAAGAGAAAGGAGCCAGCCTGAAACAGGAAACCTATGTCAGTGGTCATGGCACCAGCTTAAACTGGAACACATGAAAAGATTAAAAGATGAAAAAAAGCTGCTCACTCAGTGGCAATAAACTAAAATCTTGAATAACCACAGGCAGAGTTTATATATATATATATATATAAAAACAGAAACGGTCTCTTCTGTCATAAATGGCTCCCCCTGCCTGTGGGCGGTAATATGATCAGAGTCGCATATGTGCAGCTCAGACCACATTTACGGCATCCTCTGTGTGCCATGGTGATGTGACTCCCCTGCGCATGCAAAACACAGCTTCCCTACTTCAGCAAACTTTTCAAAATTAAATGTCAATTTACAAGCATTCGACAACCGGCATTCTAGTGAACAAAAACGGGCCATAGACTTCAGAATAAAATCCTATAACAATGTTGGACTTTAATGGCACTGGCATGAGACAACATTTTGGAGGTCATAACATTTTGTGCCATAGACTTCAGATTAGCCCCAATTTATTCACCTTGAGACGTCACACCAGTCACAATTCATTCACCTTCACTTTTACACTTCAGATCAACCCCCCTTCCTTCACCTTCCGACTTCTGTTCAGCCCCCTTTCCTTCACACCTCACATCAGTGCCCATTTCTGCACCTGCAGACCTCAGATCAGCCTCAATTTCTTCATCCTTAGACCTCAGAAGAAGAACAGGGAGTTTACTTTCATATCTGCAGCAGCTTGCATTTCTATTAAGAGAGTAGATAAACGGACTTCTTTGCGTAACAATAGCTGCAGATGGACCAATGCTGGTATTTGGAGGACGACTGGCACATAAATGTCAGTGACATCAGATGGGCCTTTCTGAAATGTTATGAAGGTGAGGGGGCTGCAGGCATAGAAGGGCAGGCCATTCTTTGTAATTGACAGCCCAGTGAGTCGCCAATTGCAGCTCATGGAGCAACGATGTATTTGTAAGAAGCAGGGACCCACCAGATCATTTTTCAAGCCTCTGGTGGGCCAATGTAAGCCTACATGCATGCCGCATGACAATCTTCCAGTTGCCACTGAAATTTACATCACTTGCCAGCCCTGACATGATTGCCTTAGGTTGCCTATCCGCTCTTTAAGGCTAGATTCACACCTATGCATTTTAGTGCTTTTTGCATTTTGCAGATCTGCACTACAGAACGTGTTCCATAGGAAAACATGTTAAATGGACTGTATTGCAAATCTGTAAAATGCAAAAGTACTAAAACTGCATAGGTGTTAATCCAGCCTAAATTATGAAAACAGAAATAAAACTGAAGCAGAAATGAAGCTGCTTCCAAAGACCGTTTTGAAAAAAATGAAATCTGTTTTCAGCTCAAAATTTTGTTCCAGTTTTGATAAATTAGTCTTACTGACACTCATGACACCTGAATGTCTTAAAAGGTTCTCAGTAGTTTTGCCTGTGCAAAATGGCGATAGAAAGGGAACCTATTAAGATAGATATATGGAAGCTGAAATTGCCAATTTGTTTTTAATGATGCAAGTTATAGGGCTGTCATTCTTACTGCACTATTTAGCCATTCACTAAACAAATATGCATTTGAGGTGTCATCATTTCACTGGCTGTACAGTATATATGTCCCCATTCAGGAGTTTGAACTAATAAAACAAAGCCAGCAATGGTAGCTCTGCTATTTCTGCTATGACAGGTTCCCTTTGATACTGCAGCATTTTTGGACAGTAGATAAAAGGGTGTAGTAAAACTGCTACAGTATGTAGCTGCTGACACTTCACTAGACATATGGTTTAAAAACATAAACAATATTGGGCATCACCTAATAATGGCCACAGCAAGTAGGTGGAACTGGGAACTTAGATGCATGATATGATTTGCACTGAGGTGAAAAGTTGACAAGGATAACAACATGTAATCTGTCCTCTTTATAAAACGTAACAAAAAGAAGTTACATGTTCTCCCTATGCCTGCGTGGGTTTCCTCTGGGGACTCCGGTTTCCTCCCACACTCCAAAGACATGCTGGTAGGTTAATTGGATCCTGTCTAATTGTCCCTAGCATGTATGAATGTTAGGGACCTTAGATTGTAAGCTCCTTGAGGGCAGGGACTGATGTGAATGTATAATGTATATGTAAAGCGCTGCGTAAATTGACAGTGCTATATAAGTACCTGAAATAAATAAATAAAAGAAGTACAAGGTTTATAGTTCTGTTATCTGTACTAAGTATACCTGCAATCATAAAATGAAGGTCTGATCACCATAAGACCCTTGCTACTAAACACAGCGCATACACATTTGTAAATAAGGTTTGATGAGTGAGAATTGTCTCTGCACAGATGGAAATGTGCTAACAATTTTTATTTAGACCTTTTTGACTGATGTCAGAAGGCTGTGAACATTCACATGCACTGTCCAGTTATGAAACAGATGTCTCAGATTCACAAATCAAGCAAAATAATCTCCCTATCTACCATGACAGAAAATTCCTAATTACTTCTACTTACATTAGGATGGACTGGCCTTGTTTTCTTTACAGGTATTTATATCTATAAAAGTGTCCATAGAGTGCAAAAGACTGCATATCATGTCAGTGAAATGGTTAATATTTGGAACAATATACGCTACAGGCTTAAGTCTCATTTACACTACTGCTTACACCCGTAGTCCATGAATGGGCCATGTTAAGTGGCTGGAGCACCCAAGTGTTATGTACAGGCAACCCATTCATGTCTATGGGAATGCAGGAGCTGCACATACACAGCCGCTGATCATCAGAAATTTTCTGGCATGTACCTTTGACAGAAGTCAATTAAATATGGACTTCTGTTGAGCGGGTTAGCCATACACTAATGGAAATTCAAGCAGTCCCTGCTGATTAGTGTATGTCCGATTTAACACTGGTACAGTAAGGAAGTGTGAACCAAATCATGTTTTCATTACTACCCATGTTGAAGTGAATTACCCTCAGTTCTAGTCCCATAGGGATGGGCTACATTCTGCTATTTTTCTCCCTACATCTTCCTTCCTTGGTGAAAACTTCCCAGTGGGGACACAGTAATAAAACGTGACAAATAAAGTGGTTATAAACCTTGGACATGAAATATGAACAAAGCATATCCCTCTATAGTGTGTACTTGTCTCAATTAAGAGCACTAAGTGTCATTTCTCTTCTGCTGCTTCATCCCTCTGCTATCTGCATGAATCACTTCAAACACATTTTCCTGACAGCAAGAGAAAAAAGGTGACGGGGGCCTCCAGCACACAGCCTGTGATTGACAACCTGAGCTCTGTTCCTGTGTGCTGTATGAAGGGGGGGTATGTCTCTTCCCTGCAATCAGCTCTCAGAGTTCTCCTTACTGAGCTCTGCAGAGTGTAATATCAGCTCTCCGTCCCCTTTTTTTCTGACAGCTCAGACAAGCTTTATAAATTCCGCCTATTTTTTTAATTTGCAATCTATTCAATGCCCATCCGTATTTCTATTGACAATGGCAAATATGTTTTTGTTTTTTTTCGAAATACCTTTTCTCTATTTTCTGGAGCACTTCCGGCTCTGGCCACCTAGGCCATGACGTAACTAGGTGATTCCCATGGATTTCTGGGATATCAGCGTCGTCTATCCCAGGAGTCCATGGAAATCACTTAATACCTAATGAGATTTCAATACCCAAAATGTTGCAATCGGGGGGACCAGGATGTCGTAATTGACAGGTTGCTATAGCAATGGGGCGGGAACTTCCACGGATGACACCATTGCTGTCAGGAAGAAAGAGCACCGCACAGTGACATTACTGCACAGGCGTGAGATCGGAAGGTGCATGCTGGGTAGCCAAACTACATCGAATCCTGGAAATGAAAACAAGAGGGCTTCAGATGCCCACAGCAGAGATGGACCCTGCCTGCTTCCAAGATCAGGTTAGTTTTTCATGATTTAAATATAAAATAAAAGGACCACTTTAATGACATTGTCTAAATGTTGCAGATGAAGTGGACACATTTATGGCGGAGTATTTAAAAAAAATGAATTGGGGGACTGGAACTCTGCTTTAACCACTTGCCGACCGCTGCGCGACTATATACGTCAACAGAATGGCACGGGCAGGCATATGGGCGTACCTGTACGTCCCTGTCTCCCGATCGCCCCCCCGGTGCCTGAGGCAGTCGGCTTAGTTCCAGGAGCAATCCGTGCTGAGGGGGGAGGCCACCGATTTATGGCCACCCCCTCGCGATCGCTCCTGACGAATTGGCTTCTTCCTCTGCCTGTGAACTGTAAACACAGGTCAGAGGAAGTGATGTCATCTCTC